>QKQZ01030103.1:0-24361 GCA_003595255.1 Solenopsis fugax | reverse complement strand
GCAGGTGTCACGCGATAAATTAACATCGCGACGATAATCGTCAGTCTCATTCGCTTTACTTTCGTTGGGATCGTACAAGCGAAGCCGACCGGTCGGCCAAACGATTTCCATCCGAGGACGTCCATTATCGGTCCCGGAATAATCGCCGATAAATTTCCGTCGTGTCACGGTCAAGCGCGAACGCGCCCACGTCCTCACGATCGCGATCGACCAATCGCGACGCGGCGATTAACTCGCGGATTAAGCGTTATCGCTTGTGATTAGCGTGACTCTCATTTAAACCAAACATCGCGTGTATCCTAGATTCATGATGTTTTATTGACTGGATTTAAAACGTCGTTTGTGCTCAACTAGTAAAAAAATACGAATCCGCAAATTCATTGCTTTTTCAAGAAAGCCACGCAAATAAATTACAATTCTAAACACTCGTTTCTGACATAAAATAGATAAATGATAATAAATAAATTTGTTTATTCTAAAAATTCGACATAACCATTTAGATTTCTCTTCTTAACAGATATGATTTTTAATTTAAAAAAATACATATATATAATTTGAAAGTATCATACTGTCAGCGCTAGGGAAAGTTAAGTTCTCACGTTATAATTAATGAAAAGTTCATCGGATATCTTTATGACGTCTTTTATCTTTTTATCAAGAACAAACCGTGAAGTACAATTTGATTTCATGTTGTGCATGTGAAGCCGTATAAAATCACTAGTTTAATTAAATGCTTTTGGCGCGAGGATATTACGCGATAATTTGGTTCTGCTCGGCAAATGCTTCAGCGGGATCATAACGAGGATTTATGGGTGGATGCGACGTAGCGCGACGTTTCGTCGGACGCAATTTGCGGTTACGGAAATTTCCGTGTCACGCGTAAATAACTTAGACGGCATGGAGATAACGAATTTGATCCTGCATTTCATTTACGCGGCTTTATTTATTGTAATAGGAACCCGAGCGCGGGAACGGAGACGATTATTAGATCGGCCATGTAATTATGCACGTATTAAAATTTATGAGGGACATCGAGCTAGGCGATCGTGCGTTATCATCGGCGTTTATCGAAGATTCATCTCGTCCGCCGCGCCGCACCGCGCCGTCGAGATACTACATCAGAACGCGTGTCGAGGATGCAACAATTTTATGATAAAAATGATCAAAGATGCGACAAAGGCCGCGTCTTTAACGTCGCCGCGTCGGCTAAAAATTTTTATTTCGCTAGACTTTATTCTGCGTTAATAGAGTCTATTTAGTGCCTTAGGATAAAATTGGTACACGGGACAAATAATCGAGGTGCGATATTTCTCAAGGGATTGATGAATAAATTGCGCTTTATTGTTTTGCCGGAGACAATCGATAGTGGTGCGCAACAAGGGATACATAGAGAAAGAGAATTTTATTCGCATCGCTCGCATTAAACGTGTAATTACACGCGGGCGTATGAAAATTACTCGCGACAGAGGCACCGGTATAAAAAGCTCCGGCGCAATTATCGGACGTTCGCGTATCGGAAGAATGCGGCGAGCAATGGGCTTGGTTCGATGCGCGAAGGAGTACTAATAAGGACACGGGAATGCAAAAGCGCGCGGCGTAATATAATCGACGGTTTAACTACTATCTGGATTACTGGCATAATTCGGGGTCAAGCCGAGGCGATTGTTCGTAGCCGATTCTCTCGCGTTTGCACGCGCCCGAACCATAGGCTAACGTCGAAACTAACGGCCGCGCGAGAACATCTTTAAAGACAGGCACCTTGCCCAATCGGTACTTAATTCAGCGACAATGGCTCGTTACGTGACGCCGTGACATTTTTCGTGCCACTTTTCCGCGAACGCGCAGAGTCGCGCGGGATCGATTATTATTGTTACCACGAATGGTCATCCGGGACAAGCACTTAGTACTAATTACAGGATTCTCCGAGCAATTATTTTGTTATTCCGAGGTTGTCGTAGGGGTCGTGATCACTTTTATGGTAATCATTAGCGTTAAACGCCACACACGTGCGCCTCAGAATGCA
Organism: Solenopsis fugax; assembly: GCA_003595255.1. Lineage (NCBI taxonomy): Eukaryota > Metazoa > Arthropoda > Insecta > Hymenoptera > Formicidae > Solenopsis > Solenopsis fugax. The sequence goes on along the minus strand of QKQZ01030103.1, from coordinate 22,338 downwards.
TTCATCGCGAGAGCATAGAAAATATTTGCATGAGCTTCTCATTATGTCCAGAAGATAGCTTTATTATTATTGCAAGTTAATCTCTTGGGCGTAATTAGGCGAAAAACCATAGAGCAGCCTGTAAAAATACCGTACAACAATTTTCATAACGTTCACCTGCCTTTCTATCTCTCATTACTAGAAACGTCTCACATGCAATTCCTTAGATAACTCATACTTTAGGTGTAATAATCGCATGATCTACTATACCATTTATAATTTAATTTATATTGAAAAAATATATAAAAAATAAATTAAAAATAATCACATTCTTGAGAAAACCTATTTATATAATTTATATAATGTTTTTCTTTGCTTGGACGCACGCAAACTTCAAGTTATGCAAATTCTTTGCAAGTACATGTCTTGGCTCACCGACTCGTTAGGGACGAGAATACAAATCTCTCGATTTTTCATCTCCTCTCGTAAGAGAGAGGGGAAAAAATTCGTTTTTATCTTTCCGATATAAGTAAAAAAAAAAAAAAACAAAAATACTTGTGTTACGGACGATCTCGATACGCGATAAGGTTTTACGTGAGGATGCGGATCGATTAAGCCACGTTCATGCTGCAGCCACTCGCGCGACCGCAAACTATGACTAATAGCTTTCGTTGCGTTATTTATGGCGAAGCGGCGATTACTTCCTATGCGCCGGCACGATCGAGAAATGTCTGCGGCTTTCGCGATCGATCGATCGTGGCGAAACGACTTCTTTCCAGTCTTCAGCACCTGAAGAGGTCATCCATCATCACCTCCGTGATGATAGAAGTCAATGGGCTAATAGACGTGTCACTAGACCACACAAGTGGTACATTCGTCTTTCATCTCGCACTAGAATCAATGGGTTTGCTTCGAATCCCGGAAATTGTCGCTATCGTAAAGTTCTTTTCTACAGTGTTTTATTTTTAATAAAAAGTTGTGCAATAGAATCAATATAGAGAAACAACCTCTTCTTTTTTAACTTTAAACAATTACTTTAATTGAGAATCTAAGTTAAATTTTATTAATTTTATTGTATTTGTATTTTATATTGCTTTTGGTCGATGATTTATTTTGATTGATCAAGTTTTTAGAAAAGCTCCGTCAAAATTAGTATAATACTACACTAAGAAAAAAATTTATTTCAATACTTGCAATGAAATATTTATTTACAGAGAGAGAGAGAGAGAGAGAGTACATAAGTATTTATTCAATAAAAAAATGATAGTTAAATTACATTAGTGATTCTTATACTGAACAAATATTTATTTACATTTAATAAATATTTTCATTGCAAGTATGCAAATAAATGTTTATTAAAACTTTTTCTCTCAGTGTAAGCTTTTAAATTTAACTAGCTTATCTAAAGTAAATTTTCTATTTAAAAAGTCAACCTGATTTCAAAATGACGTTTCTTGATTTATAACCACTAGAATATATATTAATGCATTTATACGAACTATTTGACTACGATTAAAACTAAAACCGTCACGTTAATTCAGTTTTTAAGTACGGAGAGTGTCCAGGTAGAAGATGGCAGGGCGGTAAATTTGTATGCAAAGTCGTAAGTTTGTAAATTGAACGCATGTAATAAGTCTGTGGCACGTTATTCCTCGCAGGTCGCGATTAATTGCCGAGCTCCTCGCAAAGACCGCTGGAAGAGGCCTTTCGCAACGACAAAGTTAGACCACATCGCGTGTCGCGTAGCGAGCTCGGTTGACTTATAAGATGCGCATCCTCGATTCGATCGAGGTTAGACACGATACCGCGAATTGAACGCGAGAGTGAACGTCGAAAAAAAAAACAGAAGAGAAAGAGAGAGAGAGAGAGAGGGAGAGAGAGACAGAGAGAAGACATCGAGAAGAAGAGGAGAGACCTTTGAAGTGCGCTGCATCGCTGCGGGTCTTCTCTTCGCCGTGTGTGTCTCTTCGGCTCGTTTCTTCTCTTCATCTCCTTCCACTTAAATCTCTTCTTCATCGTGCGCGCGAGAGATTCACGATTCCTCGAATTCGAAAAACTGGTTTCGCAACTCTTTGCGATTCAACGAAACACAGTCCGATGAGTGGCGAACATTTGTTGCCGCTCCGTCATCCGTTACGGATCAAATTGATGAAGATTGATTGCCGAAGATTGTTGATTGTTTTAATGCGTGCGGAATGTCGCGTGTTATGGAGGTAAAACGAAGTTGATGTCTCGATTACTTATTAACGAACGAGCTAAAAAGTTTCGATTTAATTAAACGGAGACATATATCGTGCTTATTACATAAAATATAAAACAGAGACGGCATGGGCAAACAGGGAAAACAACCAGGAAAGGCTTGTAATTATGCAAATAAAAACGACAGGATTCCGACGCGTTTTGCTCTTGATTCGTGATATATCTGCTTTACATGAAATTGCTCGTTTGCAAACTGAAATTGAATGACGATTTTCCCGTAAAAAGTATTATAAATTGCTGTTTACGTTTATTTTGCGATCTCGCCGAGAGCGGACAGTCGGGATTGCGTTTTAATTAGTTGTAAACGCGAGCGCTCGCGCGTTTATTCGCGCCGCAACGAACGCGTTGCGTATTCGTCGTCGGCTGCGTAATCGCGGCGGCTCGCGGCTCTGCGGTTCGCTGCGACAAACCAGATTCTTCACGGTTAACTTGCAGATCGTGGCGGCCGGTTTTCACTGTTGACACTATCACACGCTGCGCGCGTCTCTCTTTCACGACGAGAGAAGCGTACATAGGTAGGTATGCTATACGTCTATTATACTGCTGAGACTTATCGCACGTCAAATCGTCTTATCGACGCCCGAGCGAGTCGCGGCGCTGGGATCTCCAACTCTCGGTATAAAGAGAGAATGTTGCCCGCGCTGCCGTCAAATAAATGACTCTGTGTGCAAGTTCCTCGTGTATCTGCCAATTATCTCTCCCACCTCCCTCTCCCACCCGTAGAATTAATTGATAGGGCGGTCATATCGCCGTTTTATCGTCGACGGAATAGATACCGCGCCCTTATTTTCTCACTTAATTATTTTCAACTTTGCTCGGCGTGGCGTAGCGAAAAACTCATGTCAACGATAATCGGTCAATGCGAGAAATTTCCTTCAAGACCCGATTTTGCGTGTTCCTTTTACACATGTTTTATATATGATAAGTAATTGCGATATTCACGATGATATGGTTATTTCGTGGAACTTGAGACTCGAAATATCCTAATTAATTGAAAAACGTTGTGATGGAAGATCTTGTATCAAGATCGTTTGACAGTGTTTCAAGGAATATTCCGTATCGACAAATTCTGGGAATTCTTTCGTCAAGTTCACAGACTTGCAAGTACACAAAATACATTCAGCTTTTCTATCGATAAATCATGCTTCAATTGCATATGGCTTTTCAAGAAGACACGAAATCTTTGATATTTATATAAATCTTTCCATCTGTAAATATTAAATTGTACAGATCCAGAGAATATTTCCGAGTGGATATTTCCTCGTAAGATTCACGCATACACACATTTAAAGATCAGACATATTTTGAGATCAATATTTGCCCTGCAATGGTACGCACATACAAATACATATAATTCGCGTACATACGCTGCTGAGCCAGGATTTGACCGCAAGGAAAGGGCAAAGTTCGACCTGTCGACTTGCATCAGATTGCCGCGGCGCGATGATCATCGATGACGACGCGAGGTCATTCATCATCCCCGTGACACGACGTACAGAATCACGGCCTATTGCGCGTACAGGCGCATATATTTCGCGCGAACCGAGGAAACCGTTACCAACGCTTAGCACATTCAACCTTCTCGGACTTGCGTCGCAAATCTCGCGGTACATGCATAGTTTACGGTTAACTGAAGTTCACGTACGTCTCTGCATCCCACGCGACGAAACGTTCATTTAAATATTAACTTACTACCCTCCGGCTGACTTCTCTTGCTATAAAATTTTGGCTTGGTCAAACATGGAGATATTATAATCATCGACCAATTAAAACGAGAATTTTCAATTCTGGACACTTCCGAGTGCACAGAGAAATAAATTAAGTCAGCCAGACAACAAAATTGAGAGGTACAAAAGAACACGAGAAAGATAAAATCTAGTAACTGTCGCTACGCGCCGATTTATGGAGAGCGGTGAAACAATAATCCCATTCTGCTCGGATTCTTCATCAAGGATGAAATTAATCATAGCGAGTAGAAAGATACATTGTTATATGAAACGATAAATTATCAAATATAATATTTACAAATAAACATAGATGTAGAGAATTTTTATCCGGCAATTTATTTTGGAAACTTTCAATTCACTTTTCAATTAAAAATTTTACTAATATTTTATTTAACGACAAGATGTTTGGTATAATTAATATAATTTTAAAAAATGAGAATTGGAATATGCTTGATTTTAAATATGACGATAATTCATAAGAGCAACATATAATAATAAACAATTTAAAATAATATAAAAAAGTTTATGACAATTTAAACAGTTAAAACTGCATTTATAAAATTTTTGTAATATTGGAAATTTCTTTCTTAATAGCTTTCATCCTTCAATTGATCATGTAAAAAGGTTTTCCATCAACCGTAAAAATCTAGGGCAACAGAATGAGAAAATTGGAAAATCAATTTGAACTTTAAAGCATTCGGAACATGCTCTTAAGGCTACTTCTCTAGCAAAATTATCTCTCCTTTACTTCCCCTCGGCGAGGCATATATTACCGCGGTAGGACGAGTGCACCTCGTAAATCACTCGTCGTTCTGCAACTCGCTAAAGTACAAAAGAGAAACAATGACTCGTTCTGCAAGAGTCATACACACGCATAGGTGCGTACTGAATACTACGTAACCGTGTCTGTGAGTAACGACGCATTTGTGCTACATTTCTAAAACCGATATTTAAATTCATTTATGCTTGTAGGAAAATATCGTCTCATGTACAGTAGGCATAGAGTTTAGAAAAAGAGAAAGTCTAAATACAGTTATGAGGACATTATGTATGTTTGCGCTATCTCATTTGAAAGAAATTATACATACGCTTCTCTTCTCTCATTTAATCAAAATATTAATTAATTCAATATTTAAAAAATTTTTGTGAAATTTAATAAGATGTGTAATGGTACCTTGTGAGGAAATTTATTAATATATTTACTCAACCACCTGGGAAGAGAGAGAGAGAGAGAGAGAGAGAGAGAGAAATTATCGCGCAAGGTGGTCGTGAACGTTAGTGGGTCACGAAAAGAAAAACATTTTTCCGGAAAGTATTTCAAACACTCGGGCGTGCATGATTTATGTATTACATAGCGGATAGCTGTAATAAGCCGGCACATCGTTTCGCGCGTAGGTGCCCGGGAGATCAAGATCAGCGTTTCGTAACGACGTACCGCAATTTCTTACGTATACCTGCCGCTATTCCCCAGACTCCGCGACGATATAAGTAAATAACGTATCAGCGTGATGGCATAAACCTCATATACCTGTACCACAAACAGATACCGCGGACCGTTGCGGACACCCACGTGTAACAGGTCATCTCGTAATCTGTCGGACGCTCGGCGCTCGGCGTACGTAGGTAGGACACTACTAGTAGCCTGCCGTCGCGATTACAGGTGCAGAAATGATCAGGTGAAATTTCGCAGTTAACATTCTCGGCAAATCTGATAACGTAACGTGCCATTGAACGTTCCGCGTCTAATCGTAAGCGTCTCTCGCTTAATGACGCGACGTCGCGCGAATACGTCGAATCGCAAATGCGCGAAGAGCACAACACTCGCCTTACTCGAAACTCGTTTGCACAAAGATTTCGCAAGTCCGCAAAATCTATTTGCTAAGCCGTGAAGCGAGAGTAAGCAGATAATAAGCAAACCGGTATATCCTATTATCAATAATTGCAAAACTTCGTTATGAGGCAATTAAAAGGTTTAGCTGGCGCGGTGTAAAGACGACGCTTGAGGTTACTGGATTTCAAATTTAGATAACAATGTGCCCAATAACGAAAGCGTATTTGCCGACACTTATCAACGTCGTGTACGCATTAGAGGTGGATAAGTGCGCACAGGTTCTTCTCTGCACGTACCTGCGTGACTTACAAGACCCAAGTCTATATTTCAACGGGTGTTAAAGTCGCGGCCGCCGCGCCGATTCCATCGGTGCTTTCCGGACCTCCGATCATTAAGCCCGTTATAAGCTGTCACATAGCTCATCTCACACACGCCTTGCTTCTTACCGCGGCGTGTGTATAGCGAGCGTTTCGAATTTCTATTTTTTTCCTTTTCTACATTGTTATAATCGACCTGCCTATTGGGAGAATTAACTTAAATCAATTTTCTGCCAATGGGCAGTGTGTGCGTACATATACATACACTGAGAGAAAAATTTGTAGTGGTGGCAACTATAAGGGGACAACCATACAAATTTTGTTAATATAATTATAATATATAGTTAAGTGAACTATATTATAGTTATTGCAACTAAGTTTATGAGTGAGAGAACTAATAAAAAATAGATATAGTATACTATATAATATATGTATATTACAATTATTTTTTGTTAGTTCTCTTAAATAATTTAATTTAGTTGCAATAACTATAATATAATTCACTTAACTATATATTATAATTCGATTAACAAAATTTGTATGGTTGTCCCCTTATAGTTGCCACCACTACAATTTTTTCTCTCTGTGTACACAACAAAAAAATTAGTATCAAATCAACAATTCATCGTTTCGTTTACAAGCAAGAATATAAATTCTTCCAAGAAGATTTTATATTCTTACTTATATATGAAACAATGAATTGTTGATTTAATACTAATTTCTTTCTGTGTATATAAAGTTCTTCCACTTTGTCGGATCAATTGGTTTTGTCATCTTTTTTACGAATTGCGAATTGATTCTTACATTCATGCCCGATACTTTGATAAAAAAAAATGAACTGCATTGTGAAGTAATCGGAGACCGGATTGTAAAGCGATCGAGGAAGTGAACAGCTCTCGTTGCGAGGTCGCATTTAAAATTTCGAAAGGTTAAAGAGAAGATGATGCTCTCTCGTGCACCGTTACGTCAGCGACGCGAGATAAGACTTTCACTGAAGAGTCAAGTGTCCAGAAGTGAGAATACGAAACTCGCGATAGCTTTTACGATCGTCCACGCTCACGAGAACTCGATTTCCGGTTGCTTCGCCAAGCAATTCAGTCCCGTGAGAGATCCGCGTCAGTCGCAATTTAATTCATGGGTTCTTCTAAGGAAGAAGGGACATTCGGCATTTGAAAGACTAGCGAAACGAATTAATGTAATCAGACTTAATGACGGCACGATTAATTAGACGACGTATCTCCTCTCGAGAGGGGAATTCCACCTTTCTCCCGTGAGATTCATTTCACTATTCTCAACCGGCCCTCCCCCCTTCCCCGATCTTTTCTTCGGCACATACTTTCTTGTGCCGTATAATACTTTAGTCGCGCGGTATCCAGCGGTATCCGAGATTGAGACTAAAACCGAAAGCAATGCTTGCAATTACCATTTACGAGGCTGAATCTTTATTAGTCAAACGTAATCGTAGGCGTACATTACAGCACGGAGTGAAATACGCGTGGTATCGATTAAGCCAGCAATAGTGACGTGATTTACAATGCTACAGACGCGTGAGCGCGGATAAAATCAATCTTTCCTTAGACCCCCTTTGATATCTTATAAATGCAAAAGAACTAAAACGAAGCTCTTAATAATCTCATTGAAAAAATATTTTTTAGTTAAAAGAAATTCGACAAAAATCACACGCGAAAGTTGGTTAAGTATTCTTAACAACGTTTTTACGTATCCATGAATTAATCACGTATCTGAATGTCGAAATGTTTGATGATAAGACAAAAATATTCTACAGATAAGGTGCGATGAATAACTCACCGGTAGGAGAAGTAAGGACAAAGGAGAGTGCCTCGCGGCCGCCTGTCGAAGAGTGAGAAAGTGCAGTAGAGGGTTTTCAGTTGCCCTCAGCTCGTCCAGGGTCCTCCTAGCCTCGCTGTACTCCTCCAAGTATTCCCAGTAAGAGTTCCAAAACGGACCGGGGAATAAGTCACCTGTTGACAGCGTACACCGTCATAATTAAAATCTGTCCGTGCGCGGCGCATGGAAAAGTACCGAATTCCGTTATTAAATTACACGAGACTATCTTTCGCCAGCCGTAAAATAATTGCGCTTGTCATATCACCCGGCGGAAGGTTTTACGTTCTCCTCCGTAATTAACAGCACCGTCCGACGCGCGCATAAACGCGATGCGGTAAACGCCAAGCAGAAAATAAAATAGTGTGTCGCGTGCAGCGAAGTAAACCGCGGCACTAAAAAGGAAATTAAAATCGAATCAGAATTATTAACACATGCCTCCATTTTGTTCCGTCTGTTTTTCGTCGACGAAGATGCCATCGGCTCTCTCTTTACGTTTTTTTTTTCTTTTTTTTTGCGTATTGGAAAATGATTTATCTACGGAATTAACATTTTTGCCCGCGTTCCGTTTCCCGCCGTGAAATGCGGGCTGCACCGTGTAATTCGCAGATTCAACGCCTCGCGAATTTACGGTAGTCCATAGGTCTCCCCAGATGTAGGTAGATTCGCGCCACGAATTGACATCGCGCAATTACACCCTCGGGACGACGACGGCGGCGGCGGGTGGCCGCGCTGGGTGTAAAAAAATGCGAGCCCGCGCACGCGTGAGTCACGGCCGGGCGGGCGTGAAAAAATGCACGCGGTATCGTGTTTCGAGATAACGCTCGAACGGCACGAATAAATTCCCTTCACGGTACACACGAGCCGCGCGCGCGCGGTGCCGATTTACGATTCGCCGTCGTCGTCCCGCGTTCCGCGTCTCACGTCCCGCACGATAAAGGACAGGCGATCGTATTAATGTAAATTCGAAATGGCCGGTGATAGTCATTTCACGGTAATAGCGGCAGCGCGAAGATGAAGAGTATTCGCGGCAGCCGAAGCGCGAGCCAATCGAGAACGTATCATTCGACTCGCCTAATGCACAAAGCATGGCAAATGTTGAACGAGGGGTACCGCTTAATTAGCGCCAGTCTTTTTAAGACTGCAGCGCAACCGCCCCCCTGTCGATCGCTCTCTCTCTCTCTCTCTCGCCTATCATGCGCGATTATCGAGAAATGCGAAAGAAAAAAAGGACCAAGAGAAAGAAACGGAAGGAGACGAGATTCTCGATGCGCGCGCGATTATCGCGCGGAGGGCAGGATCGCCCTTGATAAGTTCCACTTTACCAGTTTCCTAAGATGTGCAGAGCCGAGAATTACTTGCCCCGGCCGCTCTCTCGAGGGGCATAATAAACTCGTTAAGATCGCTTGGCATCGTAATCGATAATCGCGCAACGATTAGCTAAGGAGCTCCGCATATGTGTGCAATGTGTGCATACTCACTCGACTTGAAGGCACCACCGTCCCAATTCTCGAGTGCCCCGCGGATCTGAAAGGAAGCAAAAAGGGCACGGTAGAATTGGCTTTTAAAATACAATGACCAACATATACGAGGGAGAGAACGGGAGAAGGGAAGGGGAGGGGAGGGCTGAACAGGAAGGATCATGTATAATGTATGAAGAGAGATGACTTGAGTTCGAGGCGCGATATATGCGCTCCTTTCCGATTCATTATTTTCGATCTGTCACTTCCATCACTTGTCACTTAATCTAAAGCCTTTATAGCTTATATAGCTTTATGTTATTGTAAGAATACTTTCGCACGTTTGTGCCGGTTCAATAATTGCCGCTGGATCGATACTATGTTCGTGAAATTATATTTGGAATTATTTAATTTAAAAATTAAATTTATTATTATAATATATTATAATTAAAATATGATTAATATAATTTCACTATTATACTACACTAAGAGAAATCGTTTGGTAGAATAGTGATGAAATGAATTTTATAGTTACTGGTACCAAAAACTTAGCTACATTTAACAAACTTTTTGTAATTTTTGTATGAAATTAATTATTTGGTTAAGGCTACAAATTGTTTGGTCAAAACAACTATATATTTAGTAACTATCACTGTAAAATTCATTTGATTACTATTCAACCAAACTTTGGTTGATTTTACTAAACATTTCTCTCACAATCAGTGTATAGACACTAATGCTTAACTTACACTTAACGATACGCAAAAGATTATAATTAATTAAATACGCTTGACAAGATTCGCTGGAAACTATAAATGTATTAGTTGTAATTGATGCATTTGTTCAGTGACGTGCTTTCTTTTAAGACAGAAAACATGAAAACTATTTTATTGCTACAGTTAATAAAATAAGTTGTTACTGTGCGGCGAGAAACGTAATTTTGCCTGAATATCTATTACGTTTCATCGAGCCTGATAATTTTCTCGACGATTAGAGGCGGAAATGATGATTTCGCTGACGGCGCGCTCTCCAAGTATTCTGACGAACGCGATCGTCAGGAACATTTGTAGCCCGATGTCAAAGACCCTAAACGGTTCGAGGCCAGACCACGTCCTCGAGAGGAGCGTATATTTATCTGTTGACTTATGACGCAGCATTATGCCCAATCGGAACATCGTCCAAAAAAGCACATTCGATATGAATGAGCTTGGTAATCCTCGAGATTTCCATACACAAAGGCGGTCGGCAGGTCGTCGATAACGTTACGGTAGCTAGCAAAGCCGGTAATGTAAATTCCATCGTGGCGTGGCGCGGCGCGGCCCACATTCGCATAAGTCATTCTTAGGGCTTTAATATTAATCGCCTTATGATACAGTTATAGACAAAGAGGGGAACGAGACTCCTCCGCGGCTTCTCGATACGCGGATGCGTGACTCTCTTCACGGGCGCGATAATAAAATGGAAATAAACCGGTCGGCGGAAAGAATAGCGCGATACATCTGGCACGTAGTAATTAATTTCGCTGTAATAAACGTGCCGCGCTTCGTGAAATTGTATTACACGGTTTTGGAGCAAGAAGCACCAAGCACGCGCGCGCGCGCGCGCAGGAAGGATGAGCTCGTGGTTTTGCGTATGTGAGGTGTACGCAAAAGAGTGACGGACGGGATGCAACGTTCCTCCAAGGCCCTTTAATGGCAAGGTCTTCCAGGCCACGCAGGCAGATGGAAATTATCGACGAGAGTCAATCAGCTTGCCTCCGAGCTACGAATACGTATCTATCGGAGGCACCGTGTAATCACAATAAAACTGCCGCCACCCCACTGCCGCGCGCCGTGTACGAGAGAGCTCAATTCCTAACAACCAATTTGTTCCGGTTTAATTGCTACGTCTCTACGTGTGCTATCACAGGAAAGCAGAGCTCTCCTGGCTTTAACGCAGCGGCCGGCCAACAATTATCGCGATAAATTGTGCGCCGATCTCGCGAGCGTACTTCAAATTTCAAAGGCACGTAGACCACGTTCTCCTTGCACAATGCAAACTCGAGAATGAAGGTAAAGGAAATGTAATGCGAGGGAAGATCGAGAGTGCCTTTTCGCTCGAAATACCTCAACGCTGAATTGGGATACATGAGCAAGACGAGATGATCACCATTTTATGAATCACATGTGTTTAACAGGCTTAACTAATGCTAATGCAAACTACTATGTAGGATTTCAAGTAATGGTCTAAATTTAAATTATTTTATCTCCTTTATTTCAATTTCACATTATTACGTAAACTTTCAATATAAAAGAATGTAGCGTGTACTGTACACGAATAAATTACCTCGCAAACCTGACAAATGGATCATTAGATTAATTAAAAAAGAACTGAACCTCCGATTAGGAAACATCGAAACGTCGTTTGATACTGTCGCTGGGACAAGTCAACGTTCCACTCTTATCCAAACCTAAAAGATTAGAAGAACGACGACGTGTGGAGCTATAAAACTAAACGATAAGGTATGTGAATGAGGCAATTTCTGAAGGGAAGATCAGATCTTTCTTTCAGAGAAGACTAGACTTCCCGGTAAGTAGAACTTGAAACTATTTACATCGTCTAACTCTAATCTTCTTCTAATTTACCGTAATTAATAATCCTTTGTTATTGCAAAACTGATATGATCTTTACGTACGTATGTAGGTCGTACACTAGGAAAACAATTTATTTTAATACTTGCAATGAAATATTTACTTACGGTACATAAATATTTATTCAATAAAAAAATGATAGTAAAATTACGTTAGTGATTCTTGTACTAAACAAATATTTATTTATATTTAATCAATATTTCATTGCAAGTATTCAAACAAATGTTTATTAAAATTTAGTAATTTTTTTCTCTCACAATCAGTCTACATACGTAATTATACGTTTTTTCCTAAACTGAATGATTGCTTTATTTGACGGTCATTCAATGTAATATTCATTAGCCATTGATAAAAAAAATTCATGTACGTTCCGCATAAAACAGTGCATAAAATGAATAGAATGTCGCATCGTTCTATGCAATGAATTTCTATCATACCGTCTCGTCCGACGGTATCGCGCATTACGTATCGATAAGTCACTTGACTCGAATCGAAAAGAGAGATGATACCCGGCGTGAAATGAAAAAAGGGAATGCGCGTGTATGTGCGAGTGCAGCGAGTGTGCGTGCATGTAGAAGCAGCGATACGTGCGCTGCATCGTCACGTATCGCGCGTCGTTCCCGGGCGTCACGATGCGATGCGTCGGCGTGTCGATGCGTTTCTTATTGTCAGATACGTATCTATGTTAAGCGCGCACGCACTGCGTGCCTCCATGCATTTATGCATCGCATTATACGCGCCGAGCGCCGAGCGCCGACCGCGACGATAGGATAGGTACAGGGTGACCCATTCGTTTTCGAGGCTGTCGAGAGTAGAGGAAGTGTGTCTATGTCTCGAGCGGTCATGAATTATGTATGCATAAGCGATCGGATATCGTCATGCCGCGTCATTTACTCTTGCCGTGAATGGCAAGGAAAATAATTAATAAAATAATTATGTAGAACCTCGCGGCGCGGCGGCGCGATCGCACTCCCGATTACCGGAAATCGCGTTAAATTCGACGTAAACGCCACCGTTAAATATCGCGACCACGCACGAGCGCGGCATGCGGCAGTCTGCTTATAAAGTCGCGTAAAATAACGATTAGGCGATCAAGTAAATTAATCGGCTGTGAAATTATTAATCAAACGAGCCCCCAGGGTGAAACACGCGTGGTATGCGTACGATTCAATCGCGATATCTCGTATACAGGGTGTACACACCTGCACGATCCGCAATCTTGATATCAACGACAGGACCTGAGACGAATGCGAGATCGAGCTCTTCCCTAGCCAAGAAGACCTCGCGAGAGTTGACCTTCGAGTCATAGACGCAAACCGCGAACTGGCTTGGAAAAATTAAACTGTTTCTAAAATTGGAACACCGTGTATGAGCGATCAAAGGCGACAGCCGCGGCTCTTCTATCCCCTGAATAGTGATGGACGTTCGATTATCGACAATCTTGGCCGGCATGGATATTACGACGGACACCGTGGCCAATTTTTCGCTCGTGCTGCTTCTTTCCGTCGCGTCGCGTCGCACGGATACGCAGATGCGCATTCCTCGAAGGCGGTTTTAATTATACGTCGCACGCGCATGCCCGTCCCTTCTTCGGCCCTGCCGCCCATCTAGGACGACGACGACGACGAGTATGCGAGCGGAGGGCGTACCCAAAAAAAGCAGGTTGAATTCCCGCGCGTTATTAGGGACCTACTATGCGTATATATGCATACGTTTATCCCATTATTATTTTATAGTCGCCAGAGCGATCACTAATCTCGTATTCTTTTCTCTCTACCTCCCTCCCCCCACTTCTTTTTTTCTCTTTTCTTCTTGAATGATTGACGATCAATAAACAAGATCATACGACCTGCATCTGCAGCATCGATGCCTTCTATATGTAGATTCGTCAGTCATCCATACACGACTCAAAGTTCTTTCGCGTTTCATTTATATTAATCGAGAATTTTATTCCAATATTTCACCGGAGTAATTAATTAAACACCGTATGCGCCATCAAAACGATAAACAACTCTCATCCCGTTACGGTACGATGAAAAAATAGTGAGCTATAATTAGGTTACGGTAAATCCAATCATTTTTGCCGCCTTTAGATGTCACTCTCTGCTAATAGAAAAGATATAACTTGTCGATCGCAATGTATTATTAATATTTAACGAACCGATCGAACGTGGTCATTTACCGAATGATACGACGTCGTAATTTCATAGAATCAAGTTTATCAGGATACGACATTTTATAAGACCCGTATATGTATAAATGTAATTGCAAGATGATTAAGATATAAGATAAAAAAAATAGAGTCGTAATTTGGAGCATTTTTCGACGATTATTCAACATATATCATTTGTATTAAAGATCTTGAAAGAAATCTTATTATTAGAAAATCACAAAGTTCTTCTGGGATTATTTACTACTGTCGCGAAAAACAAAAAGACATTTGTCATTGGTGCATGTGGCCGCCAATCCTCTCGAATCCATGACCCAGACTTACAGAGACACCCACGTGCGCCGGATATGCCGGATGTGCGCCTCCTTAACGCTTCACTGCCGAATTGAACAACGATTCTGAGCGACGACGCCCGTCTTCGTCGTCCGCCATGTGGCATCGGAGAAAGTAGATTCGCGTCCCTCGTAAAAAAAAAAGTCTCTTTCCGGCCGGCCGGTTGCCCGTCCCTTTCTGCACGACCGATCGGCGGCTTTTACTTGCGCTTTAATAATGTTGTAAGGCCGCCTCGCTCGATCTCGCCATCGAAGAGTCGCCCTTCTCTACCCGGCAGAGCCTGTCGGGAAGAGTGAGCCACGATGCGGAAAGCAACGGGAGAAAACGCGAATGATGATGCACGCATGACATATGTACCCGGAATGCAACACGACATGGGCGGCGGAAATCGTGTAGCATGAGAATGCTTGTGGCACTTCTTGAATTCATTACGAGAAGTGATGCCACACTCGTAGAGAATAAATTCTTGCTCTATAAAATAAGTTAAAAAGTAAATCCAAATATCTTCTATCTTCTTTCTTGTTGTTTTTGGTCTTTAATTTAAATTTAAAATTCTTTATTCTTCTGTTTTAAGAACATTATATCAATTTTAAAATGGCAATATAAAATAAGAAAAGGGAAATAATCCGATTTTTTAATTAATCCTTTTTAAGCTTCAGACACACTACTTTTCTTCTTCTATAAAAATTATTTAAATTGTATAAATTATATAAATTATATAAATCATTAATAAAATAATTTAATAGATTGTAAAAAAAGATGTGTTGCCGACTGCTCGTGGAAATTATTTGCAATCCTTTGTATTCTGATATATACCCTTGCAAATATCGCTTCGCCGCCAATGCAACGCGAATTCCGTATGGGATTATCGCGAGCGCAATGTTCGATCGCATACAATGGTAACATGGGCGTGTGCAACCAATGCCAACGATATTGCTGACGATTAACCGTGACTGAACTACTTCGTAGCAGTCATATGAATTTTCATCAAACTTATATATATATATCGGAAAATCTCTGTTCAACAAACGTCTGGAAACGAAAACGTGGGATTCGCGAAACAAGATTACACCGTAGAATCAAAAATCTACATACAAAACGTGCGATGATGTATGACACGATACATCATTGGTATCGAGAAATATCGCCGCGGAGAAACCGGAAGAGAAATTTGTGAGAAAGCAGAGATTTATAGATCCGGGATATAAGATCTCTTTAACGCTGCATCATTCGATAGAATCTTATACCTTCGCGATATCGATAAATGAATTTCTGCTTAATGAAATTCTATTGTATCGTACTGGATCATAAATTTCAAGATTCGAATTAACAAGTCTATGCTCGGTATATGAAAGAAATGCCAATCACATCAGGAATCCTAGTAGACCTGTCATGAAACGCTACAAAACTAATATGTCACGAGAGTGGCCATTAGAGAGATTGTCTAGACTTCGTCTAGATCAGAGGATCAAAAAGAAGTCTCATGCTTCCTCCTTCTCTTTTTTTCCTGCACAAAATATGCGAGCGCGTGTATACCACGAAACGCACTTTCTCCTGTCTCAGGTTAAAGCGCGCCGCGCCGGTGAGAACGTTTCATCGCGATTTCCTCGGGCGTTTGTCGAGAGATCGCGAATTTGATTAATGCACGAGATCGACCAGCAAGCACGAACAGTATTGTGCATTTAGCTAACGTAGAGCCTCGAGCGCAAAAAGAATCGGCATGTAAAGAAAACCGTCTTAAATTTTGATTGTATTAGATAAACGATGCTTGACATATTAAAAAAATAAAACTAATATAGAAAAAGGTATAGAAAAATGAAGTAATACACTGAAAAAAAGACTAGTTATAATAATCAAATGTATAGTGAAATAGTATCAATTAAATATTTGGTCAATGTAACCAAAAATAATTTTACTTTTCTAAATATTTAGTAACTTATACCAGATTTAATAATACTTACTAAACATTTAGAAAAATAACATTATTTTTAGTTATATTGACAAAATATTTAATTGATACATAATATTTAATTGATTCACTATACATTTGGTAGTTATAACCAGACTTTTTTTCAGTGTATAATATAAAACGTTAAAAATATAAAAAATAAAATTAGGAAATTAAACTAATATAAATATATTTGTGTAAAAGACAGAAAGTTATTCTATTTAATTATTATATAAATAGATATCTTGAATAATTTCTTCTGTGCCGAAAAAATTGCTAAAATCTCAGAGATGTTTGAAATAAAAAAAAAATGTGACGATACTTCTCACTGGCAAGACGTCTCTTACAGACTGAGATTGCGTGTAAAGTTGCGTCCATTCGATGTGCGTATGCTTGGGCGATTAGTCACGAGTGATCGCCTTATAAATTATCCACGTACAGCCATTACGCAGCGGCACACATGCCTCTCGTGAGAATTCTAATCCTTTGGTGGTCTCTAGCTCGTGAGCATCAACGAGCTTTAAAATTGAATGCGTTCACCGGACGGAACGTGCGACGTATGAAAGACCACGTATTGGACTAACTGTAACTAACTCGCTATGAAACATCGTCGGGCAGCTCTCTGTATCTTCATACAGCGCCTTTCGTCCGACTGTGCTTCGCTCTTTATAACGCGCATTTTGCGCCTTCGAAACGGATAGACTAAGATTTACTCTCAAAATCATAATAATAATGGGACAACATGGACTTTGAAGAATTTTATTATAAATTTGAATTCAAATTTAATCAAACTATCTTATATTGTAGAATAATTAAAAATTAATAAAATTTAATAAAATTTTACTAAATTTCACTAAAAGTTAAGTATAGCAAAATTCTTCAAAGTCCATGTTGTCCCGTGACTATTTTCTCTGTATAGCAATGACAGAAATTGCAAAAATCTTATGATGCGAACGATCATTGTAATTTGTAAAAATTCTTGAACGTAAATTGCCCTCCTTTGTATCTCGAAATATCAATAAAGTAATAATTTTAAAATTATTCTATTAAGATTAAGCCGTGATTTATTCACTTGTGCAATTGCTAAAGAATCGTCGGATTTGACAATAAATAATATTTTAATCCGTTATATAGGATCGTGGAGTAGCGATTTCTCATTCCTCCTTTTGTAAAGTCATCTAATAGCTTCTGAGAAAAGGAGGAACGAAGAATACAAAATAGCTCATTTTTCATTCTCTCCAAGGTTTTGTCCTACAAACGATTAAANAAAAAAAAAAAAAAAAAAAAGTTAGCGACCTGCAGAAATGATAAGGATGGTCCCATTAGCAATGGGACACGGACGAGTCGTCGAATAGGGACATTTATCATTTTTTCGATACTGTCGTCGGATATTCTCTGTTAGCTCGCCGAGCCTTGTCCACGATGGCGAAGGCGCGTTAAAAATAAATGTCGTCGCTAAAAGGCGCGGCTCCAAGGTGCGATTAAGCCTTCCGGCGACGGATCTTTTTTGTATCTCTTGCCCAGCTTCTTTCTACAGTTGCATTCCCAGCCGCTTCCTTATCCCCGTACTAAAAGCTCGCGCACACTCGCGTTATGATACACATAATCTAACGAATGGAATTTCTTTGTCGGTGTGGCGACTAATAAACCAGACGGCCGGCAGAGAATCGGATTATTAAACTTCTTGCCTTCCAAGATGACCAATGTGATGTATACTTTCGCATGATCTTTATGAGCTTACGACTGATAGAGAAACCGAGAAAATAATAATAAAAAGATTCTTATATTGTAAGAGGATTCATATTAAGCGTGCGTAATTTACGCGCCGCAATGCCGCGTTTGAAAGCATCTTTACGGTCTGTCAAGCCAGCCAGCGGCGAGATAGTGTCGTTGCCAGTAAATAAGGAAACGACCGTAGGTCTTTGGATATGCCGCTTTCAATCTACGTTAATTATTAGCAATTACATCATTAACTCCGCATTGGCAAGATACAACCTAACAGCTAGAACAGACGGAAATCATCGAAGAATATTTTGTTTTTGCTTTGTTGCTTAGCACGAAAGTGCCAAGTTACCTAAACTAAAATAGAGTGAAAAATCTGCTGTAAAAAATAAAAAAGAGATATGCCAGTAAAGTTTTCTTTTTATGAAATATTCCTACGCGAAATTTACTGTGTTTATAAAAATGAAACTAATTACGTCAAGATTGTAAAAAAAAAAGTAATTTACGCAAATCTGACAGTTTACTTAAAAGTATAAATTGACATCTTGCAAAAGACAAGTTGCCAAATTTAGGATTAAAGAGATTGCTGTCGTGCGTCACCTTCAGTAAATAGAAATTTAATTCTGAGAAATGCCTGTCCCTATCTCTCTCCTGTATAAAAAAAGAGATGAGATTCTAGACGATGAAATCGAAACCATTCCTGGCGATCCGGTATCCCCGTTCACTTTCCTGATAAACGCCACGACAATAATCAGCCACTTTCTTAAGATACATCAGAGTCTTTTCCTCTTCTTGCATAGGTGTTCTACTTTCCACTGAGCTATATCTTTTTTCCCACTGTAGACGGAAAATGCGCGAAAAAACGAGATCGATTACAATAAGCACCGTCTTAATGCGAATAAAATTACACACGTTTATAACTCGCAGTCTAGTCAATTTCTCAGAATCAAATACAAATTACGGCACAAATCGTTTTTGTACTTGATAGTTAAAGCGGGTAACCAACGATTAATCATTCTGATTAAAATCTAAGGTTGTGAATCGATAAAAAAAAAATTCGGTCAAAGTGCGAATTGACGAAAAGCAATCGCCGTGCGTTCTAATTCGTGCGAAAACCGCTAATTCATCGCGTTCGAAAAACGAGAGTGAGTCGATTTCTCACCGCGACGAAATGGAGGTGCTTCCGGACAAATCGGGAGGTCGAAATTCGCTGAGGTTGATCAGTGACTGGAACGACTTGCTCGCCTCGCCTTGTCTCACCACGTGTACGATTCCCCAAACATGCGAATCTGTCGGTCGGCTCTCACCGCAATCTTCCGACGACGACGGGCCGCAAGAAGAGCGATCCGGGCAAAACGCGTCATCGCGCTCGGTGCAAAACCGCCGGTTTCAGGTGCAGCTTTCACATTCTCGCGCGCCCTGACCGATGCCGACGGAGAGGAGGCATTGCCCCGCAGGTGCGGTGCCCGTCCATCTTCCATCAACCAGCCCGACCAACGCGGCGACGCGGAGACGCGACGGCATAACGCGCAAATTTTTCGTCCGTTATTTTCTCAACTTTTAAACGCTCGGTTTCACCCAGCTTTCCACACGACAGATGCACTCAATTAAGTCTTTAATGAGTCTTACCTGCAATTGGTTTTGTTAAATAATCTTTAAGCCATTAATTCCCTTTTTTAATGCTTTCATTAAAAAAAAGTACCTTGTATTTTTTATGTTATCTCAAATCTGAGGAAGAGAGAAAAGAGAAAATTCAAGTTTTAATATAGCTGTTATTTTTAACTTTTATCTGCCAAATAATGTAATAAAATTGTTTAAAGATCAAGAACTCAAGAATCTTTTTCGCGAGACTTAAATTTTGGAATTCGAGAGAGATCAATGCAAAAATTGAACGATGGTATAAACTCAATAGACTGTTAACTCGTGCGTTACTATTTTCCGGATGTGAGGCGGTAAAACGTGCGGCCGCAATCGCGCCAATTAATCTCTGCCCGACCGATCTCCTGAACCTACGATTCCCAGGCGAATTAATTACCGCTGCTGCCGCCGCCGCGGCAAATAAGTTAATCGCTGCGTGCTCGCAAAAATACAAACGACGCAGAAGGGCGTTGGTCTCCCGGATGACGCGTTGCACCGCATTCTCGCGGAACGACGCGGCCGCTGCCGCTGCCACGGCAGCCCGCGCGTTTAAATTCTCGCGCGACGCACCTGTATCGTATTAAGCTCTTCTCCATTGCATCACCGCAACGACCGACCACTACTACCGTGGCGTTGCGTTGCGTTGCGATGCGATGAGCAAAAACATAATTTACGACAGCGGCGATGCAACGCGCGAGAATGGGACAAAGAGCGCCACCCGGCTGTCTTCCTCTCTTTCTCTAGCTCTTCAAAATTCTGGACTCGTCAGTCAAAATAACAAGAATGCCGGATTCGACAAAAAAAGCCCACTCGTTTCGACCGAACTTCTTTGACGAAGAATTAACGAAACTTTAAACTGCGCCTATTAAAATTCTCTTCGGAAGAATCATTATCGGACTTCTTGAACTTTGCTTGCTTAGACCGTTCTTACCATATTTATTGAGAAATGATCGTTTCGATACATTTATCCGAGCAATCTTGACAGTAATAAATTTTATTTTTAAAGAAAAATTAAATTCATCGGAAAGTAATCCTCTCTTCTGTAACAATTTAATATGTAACATCAGGGGATTACTTTTTATTACTTTAAAATATAATTTCTCCTTATTCTTTTTTTTCTAATCATAAACATATTTATATTAAAGAATTGCGTGAATAATATCAGTATATGAACGTCCTATATTAATCTGAAATTGATTTAAACAAATTCTAATATATTGAATCAATATAGACATCTGCCGCCATAGTAAGTACCGCGAAAGATTAAGGAAGCACAACGCCGAAGAGACATTCTCTCGTCAACAGTCCCACCTTCACAGGAAGAATCCTTTTGAAGCTGCTTGAAGAGACAAATAAAGCAGAAGCGCCTCTGTTATTCCCGTGTCTACCGAGGAAGAAAAAAGAAAAGAGAATGAGGAGAAGAGAGAGAGAGAGAGAAACGAAGAGAGACGGATAGGTACGTTTCTCCCTCGCCTTCCAGATGCGCGATTACTTCTAATTGCTCTCTGGGTGACCGCGAGGTGCCTCCAAAGTGAAATTGCAGCGGCGCGCGGCGCAGGCCACGATGAAGAGCAAGCAACGGGCAACGGGCAACGGGCAACGGGTTTCGAATAAAAAGAGCGCGTCGAGAAGAAGCGAGCGACGGCGACGCGTACACGACGAAGACGGGAAAGATTGGTCGTGATGCCCTCCTCGGGAACGCTCGAACGGCGAGAACGATCCCGAGCGTTTTCGCTAATTAACCTGCGGTTCGAGCCGTGCGCTTTTGTATCGCGTCGAGAAACGCAACACCATCTTTATAGCACCAAAATTCGGTAAATGCTCTGCGGTAAATCTCCACGTGAAAGACAAAGCATGACTCGTACTTTTCCTTCGGCCAGAGATAAACCAGTTTCGCCCGTACGGGGTTGGCGTTCTCCATCCGAAAGTCAAGTTAAAACGTGTCGCTTTATTACACATCACGCCACGACTGCATAATAAAATTGTCGATAACGATAATAAATTGTTAGTGCTGCGCATCAAATTACTGCTTGCTTCGACTTAAAAGAAAGCTTGACGCTAAATTTGACTTAATAACGAAGTTGCTTAACGTATAACAAATAAAATCGTGTTACGCTTAAATACGTTAATCCGAATCTCAGGAGAGTATCATTAAGAAAAAGTAATTATTTTGAATACCTAATACAAGTGTAACATTTGTTATTCCTATTATTGTTGTGTGCGACTATTCTCATTATTGTTAGTATTTACGACTCAATTCGGCCGTAAAGCCTCGAGGAGTCTCGGTATAGATCCGATCTGCCGATTACGATACCCCCACAAAAGTTGAGTCCGCGGCGAAGATAGTGTCTTAATCACGATGCTTGCCCCAAAAGGAAGTTGGCCAGTCACGAGAACGAAGGTCGCGTGTAGCATCCCCCATCAACGGGATTTTTCTCTCGAAATTATCATCTCCGCGAGTGGCAGCGGCAGAGGCAGC
>QKQZ01030077.1:0-30875 GCA_003595255.1 Solenopsis fugax | reverse complement strand
TTTTTGCATTATTCTGAAAGTGTAAAAAAGTTTGAAAAGGGTAGCTGGGTGGCTAACTCATAAGTTTTCGATGTTCTGAATACTTCTTTATTTTTTTATTAAATATGCGTTTACTGAGTTCCAGACAGTATAAAAATAAAATTATAAAATTAAAAAAAATTATTTTATAATAATATAATGTACACGCATTATTACGTGCATTGCAATATTCTTTTGTCTTTTGCGTATTAACACGCGCAAACACTGTGAAACTTTTGAAACTCTCTTTGAGGTCTGTCTCAAATTAATCTAATTGTGAAGACAAAAATACACTGAGCAAATTTTTTCTATTTTAGCAACAAAACAGATTTTGCTCTACTAACAAATAATTTCTAAAATTAGTTGCATTAATTAAATTTTATCGCTGCCACTGCAAATATGCAATAGCAAAGACAATTTTGCTACAATAGAAAAATTATTTTTCTCCGTGATTTCTACTGACGATTAGATTATATTTATTACTATGTCAGAACTCAGCACACTAAGAAAAATGATTTGATTACATATTAACAAAACTTGTATGATTGAGTGTTTCTGGTGAAACCAAACAGAATTTCTGGTTATTATAATAGGACTGTGGTTATTATAAAATTAGAACGTTTGATAGCTAGATTTTACTATTAGGACCTTGAATAAGTTCTCGCTGTTTTCCAACAAATGGCGTTACCAGAACTGCGTGCGTATAGTTTAAGATGGTAACGCATTTATAAGGAAGTACTATAAGCAAGCTTGAAATTCAGAGTATGTCATTGCGCCGAAGTGTAAACAACTTTTTTTCATAGTGTTAAACATGTCGAGTTTCGTACCAAAAAAAAAGATATTTGCGGGGAATTTTACTGCACTACTTTATTAAAAAAAAAATTTGCAGCTGAAGCACACAGAATTCTTGTTGAGACTTACGGCGACCATGCTCTGTCGGAAACAACATGCAGAGATTGGTTTAGACGATTCAAAAATAATGATTTTGATATGTTGAAGATAAAGAACGCTCTGGCGCACCGAAAAAGTTTGAAGACGAAGAATTGGAGGCATTATTTCATGAAGACTCATGTCAGACGCTAGCTGAACTTGCAGAATCATTAGGAGTTGTTTTTTACGACTTTGTTTAGATAAAGCATTAATTTTCACGAAAAAACAGCGAGAACTTATTCAAAGTCCCAATCATGAAGTAGGATAAGGATTCGGAACTTTGGGTGAAAAAGTGGACCCGAATTCCGTCGTAAAAATGAGTTCGGTATTTGGTCACTCGCATGAAACGTTAATTCTACCATTTCTATTGGTTCTGTATTTCTATTTGTTCATAAAGAACCAATAGAAATACAGAACCAATAGAAATGGTAGAATTAACGTTTCATGCGACGCGAGTGACCAAATACCGAACTTGTTTTTACGACGGAATTCGGGTCCACTTTTGCTACTCTCTGAGCATGAAGTTCGGTCTCATTATCCTACTTCATGGTCCCAATATAATTTGGTAATTCTTACAAGATTTCTGATTCGTCCGTTTTTGAACAGACGTATTGGTTGAATCTACCAGATTTCTAAATGATGCAACAAGACTTTTCTTCCAGTGCATATGTTGCATATTTCAATCGATTTTTAAATTCGTTCCTTTATCAATCTGTCAACAGTCTGAATGTCGATCGTCATTTAAATTGCGTGCTGAGCATGCGAATCAGCAAATTGTCAGTAAAACACAAATTTACAAACGCAATTAATGCTAATATATACGAGTATTTTATAATGCAATTCATCAATATAAATCAATCGCGTTATACACAAACTTTTTTCTGTAAAAACTATTTGCGCATAAATGTGTAATGTAGTTTTTGCGATTGATCAATCGACCAATTGAAAAACTCATGCAACTTTATGCAATGCTACATGAAAAAAGAAACACTCATAGTTGAGTTAAGACACGTTTGGTTAAGACAATTTTGATGAAAATAAACAGAATTTCTGCAATGGTTATTACAATCAAACATTTTGATGTGTGTGTGTGTGTGTGTGTGTGTGTGTGTGTGTGTGTGCGTGTGTGTGTGTGTAATCAGAACATTTAATATAATAACTATAAGAATTTGGTTAATACCTGGATCTATACAAAACTTTTGGTATATAGCAGTACACGCATCACTATGGACGCGGTGGTGTTAATTTTTCATATGAGGAAAATCGCACACAATAAAATAAAAGACGTAGCATTATGAAATTGTTAATAATCTAATAAAATAATCTCTTGCGAGTTCTCAAAATTGAATTATTATAGAATAAGCAAATGAGAGATATAATCTTAACAGAAGTTTTTAGTTGTACAAAAATTAATTTAGAAAATCGACACCTGAAACTACGAATTGGTGAAGT
This sequence comes from Solenopsis fugax, assembly GCA_003595255.1. Taxonomy (NCBI): domain Eukaryota; kingdom Metazoa; phylum Arthropoda; class Insecta; order Hymenoptera; family Formicidae; genus Solenopsis; species Solenopsis fugax. Next base: position 28,475 of record QKQZ01030077.1, on the reverse strand, counting down.
AAGAGGAATAACAGTAGGGGGACCCAAGCTAAAGATCGACCGAAACACGTGCAACACGTGCCAAGCCTGTATTGGAAAAAGTCTTGTTGCATCATTTAAAAATCTGGTAAATTCAATCAATACGTCTGTTCAAAAACGGACGAATCAGAAATCTTATAAGAATTACCAGATTATAATAAAATCTATCAAACGTTTTGATTATACATAATAACCACAGTCTTATTATAATAACCAGAAATTCTACTTGGTTTCATTAAAAACACTCAATCATATAGTTTTGTTAATATAATTAGATCATTTTTTCCAGTGTTACTTAATGACAAACATGATCTAATTATTTGCAAAAATTAAGTCTACTATTTTGTAATTATTTAAATCGTGATGCCATTGATATTGAAAGAAAAAATTTGTAACTGTCTTATTAATTTGCTCGAATCTGCCGACAGACTGTTTGCATACTATTAACATTTTATTAATATATGTATTAAATATATGTATTAAATATATGTATTAAATACATATATTAATAAAATGTTAATAGTATGCAAACAGTCTGTCGGCAGATTCGAGCAAATTAATAAGACAGTTACAAATTTTTTCTTTCAATATCAATGGCATCACGATTTAAATAATTACAAAATAGTAGACTTAATTTTTGCAAATAATTAGATCATGTTTGTCATTAAGTAACACTGAGAAAAATGATCTAATTATATTAACAAAACTATATGATTGAGTGTTTTTAATGAAACTAAGCAGAATTTCTGGTTATTATAATAAGACTGTGGTTATTATGTATAATCAAAACGTTTGATAAATTTTATTATAATCTGGTAATTCTTATAAGATTTCTGATTCGTCCGTTTTTGAACAGACGTATTGATTGAATTTACCAGATTTTTAAATGATGCAACAAGACTTTTTCCACTACAGGCTTGGCACGTGTTGCACGTGTTTCGGTCGATCTTTAGCTTGGTTCCCCCTACTGTTATTCCTCTTACTTCACCAATTCGTAGTTTCAGGTGTCAATTTCCTGAATTAATTTTTGTACAACTAAAAACTTCTGTTAAGATTATATCTCTCATTTGCTTATTCTAATTTAATTTTGAGGACTCGCAAGAGATTATTTTATTAGATTGACAATTTCATAATGCTGCGTCTTTTATTTTATTGTGTGCGATTTTCCTCATATGAAAAATAAACACCACCGCGTCCATAGTGATGCGTGTACTACTATATACCAAAAGTTTATTAATATATGTATTTTTTTCGTACATATTGAAATTGCATGTTTTTATTTGCATTATAAAAAGTAATAATTAAAATTTTGATTCTATGCAATGTGTCATGTCTGAACATACGAATTTCAGATAATTTGATTGGTCAACTTTAAACACTTAACAACTATTATATAGCCTTAGAATTTTAGTATTAAAATTTTTATCTCAAAATGATCTTAAGAGTCAATATTGAGATATTCTTCATGATTATGCAAAGTATCTTAGACTTATCGGGACACTCATTAATAGACGAGTGTCCTGATAAGTCTAAGATACTTTGCATAATCATGAAGAATATCTCAATATTATCATCATGTTAAATATAAACTTTTTGTATTAACTATTTTCTTTTTAAATATATAAACTTAAATCAGATTGAACTTTTTTAACTGTACTATTTTATACTTGATATTATTTTGTACCTGTGACGCTACGTTAATTTTTTCATAATAATTATGTCAATGTAAATAAAAACTTCTCTACGTAAAATATTTACATAAAATAAATTGAAAATTTGGATTAAATTCAAAATATTAATTTACGATTTACGAAAATTATTAATCAATATCTATACAATAAGATTAAATTATAGGTTAATGTTGTATCACTCTTAAAAATGTAGAAATACAAAATTATTAATTTCTTTCTTTTTTTCTACAAGCTGTTTTGCTTATGATTATAAAATGTAAGAAATATATTGTGTCCATTATTTGGCTCCCAAATCAATTAATGTACAGTTATAATACTTGTTTTGACGTTATTTAAAATGTATTATCAATACTTTTTTAAATGGTAACGTTAATTAAAAATGTTTTTTATAATCTACAATAAATTTTACACAAATATCTTACTCTTCTTTCTTCTTTACAATTATGTTATCAGTTTACGTCATCAGTAATTAAATATCATTAACAACTTAACAAAAAACTGCTAGTAAGAATCAAAATGTAAAAAATAGTACTGAAATAAAATTTAATAACATTTATATACGTCCTTCTTCACATAAAAAATAAAAATTAACTCTATATGACTCTCGGAATTGTCAAAGATGAATAGCTAAGAAGATTAATGAAAGTGTACGCGCAATTTTCTTTTTAAATTAATATAAATACACTTTATTTTATATATTTGTGAATGTTTTATCAGCTATCTTCAATAAAAACATATTCTAGATCTTCCGTTTTTAGATGAATACATATATATATTTTGGAAAAATTTTTTTCCAAAGAAATATAGAAGAAATAAATAAGTCTAAAGAATATAAAACGCAAAGACTCCACAACTATTTTTTTATTTTATAGTTATTTGTTAAAAATACATTATTTGTGTAGTATTAAATAATTGACCAATAAAAAATTGATATTATCTACTTTTTGACTAAAATTATAGTTTTGTATTGGAAAAAATATTCGTTTTCGAGAGGATCTCATTGCGATCCCAAAATTTGCTTTATAGTATGATATTCTACATTAAAGTATTTTTGAGAATTTTTTTAAAAATGGATATAATTTTTCATTTCTTTATTTAAAACTAAAAAATAATTTTTTCAATACTATTAAATTTTTCTCACTAAAATTAATGTTTTTATCTGAATGTACGGGAGAAATCCTAAAAAAATCATGTCTATAAAAGTGTTTTAATTTGAGCTAAAAATATTAAAAAAAGAAAAATTTCTTAAAACGACAGCCTTCAATATCTTTGATGCAAGGCATATAATACTTATTTTTTTTATCATCAACCTTATACAATATATCCACTAACATGTTTTCATTATCATTTAAAAAATCCCGAGCAGTTTATCTTTAGGTGAACCCCTTTCACGTGGAATGCCCCATATAAACTATATATGTATTATATATTATCAGTTATCTATATTATATATATAGATAATTGAGCAACTTCCTGTTTTCAAGCCTCATGCTTAAACACTTTCAACAACTATTCGTCATTTATAATAAGAGCTGTATGATTAATATGCGGTTAGTCAGTTAAATGGAAGCGAGAAAAAAGCAACTGTCTGTCATTTTTCTAATGTGCCAAGAAACGAACAATTAGGAATATATAATTTTGTCAAGATATAGAAATCCGTAAGTCATGTTAGTAAAATTCCGCAGTACGGTGTAATGCATCTGATTCGCATGGAAGACAAAAAAATGAATAATATAATATTATTTAATCATATAATATTATATAATAGTTTTTGAGTGAAAAGTGCTTGAGAATGGAGAGTTTCTTAGCCATGTTGCAATAGTGATCAATTTTTATTGATGTTGAAGATGAAATGGAACCGAAACGTTCACAAGTATTTTGAGTAAAGTAGATTTATGTTAACTTTAAAAGAAAATTACGCTTAAAGTACTGTGCGTATACTCTCATTTGTCTTTTTAACTATTCAATTTTTTCATTATTAAAATAACAAATTCCCTGTACTTTTGAGCAGTACTATATACCTATGTACTGTATATACACTAACTCACGAAACTGATTAAATCATACTATTGTTGCTAAACTTCTTTTGAAAATTTTTAAATAAAGATATGTTATTAATATTGAAAGCTTATTTTCGTCGAGTCAAGTTTACCTTCTTCGAGTCAGTTAATGGTAGATATTTATTACGCAATACATTTGATTAATTTCGTGAATCGCCGTAATTATAGTGTGAAGCGCATAAATTTTCTATTCAGTAATTAATATCAAATGTACTGCGCAATAATTATAATGTCTAACACTGAACAGAAAATTTATGCGCTTGACGTCATAATTACTTATTCATTTATATACGTTAATATGCATGCTGTCATCGGAAAAATTGTGCATTTTTATGGTTTGCATCACTAATTAACTCTTCGCAAGCATCATTTTTATTTCGTAAGCTCAATAGATTTTTTTTATCCAGCCTAACTTTTTTATCGCTCTAGGCTTTTAAAAAGTCTAAAAAAATACACGATTATTTTTAAATATCTGTTCTATTATTAAATAATTATTATAACTATTTAAGTTATTATAGTTATTATAACTATTTAATAATAGTTATTTTATTATTAAATAGTTATTAAGTGTTATTAAATAGTCGTTTACCTTGAATGTTAAAACCATTATTACATTATTTAATAAAAATCGAAAATTGTTTCGAGAAATTTGAGAATGAAATTCCATCTGGATCAAAAAGAGCCAGTGTGTCTATGGAAATTAGTTCTCTATTTGATGTGTTCCGTGTGTTGCTTCGATATTGTAGAAATACATTTAACCCTTACACACACTGCTGGAAAGCCTCCTAAAATTCGATCGCTTGCTGTGTGAAGACGGAATGAGAAAGAAGATTCGGGCTAGGTGGAAAAAAAGTTTGAAGTCTCCTCTATCGACCGATATGACCGATTGACTAACTTCATTACTCAATTAAAATAAAATGACACGAAAGTAAAGTTTTTTTCAGGAAGGTCTCCTAGACTCTAGTGTGTTTAAGGATTAATTAAATTCTTCTTGCGCAATCATTCAGCTATTGCATATTCAACACATAAAAATCAAGTTTTAAAGCCTTGAGATTTTACATCAGACCTATTAGATCTAAGTAGAGCTCTATCCTTGTTTTTTTTACTTTCTATTTCGCTGTAGTGGCATGGCGATGTAAGCATTTTAATTCATATGCAAGCGCGGAAGTTTTAGACCGGTCTGCTTTTTTTAGTTAATTTTATAATTACGCTTATCACAATTATAATTTAATTATCAGAGATAAGATAAACATAAGATATACAAATGCTAATTATAAGAAAATTAGATCTCATTTTAATTTATGATAGTATCCCAGTAAACACCGAATGTAACATAGATGTCATGTTATATAACATATACATGTATTATATATATGTTATATAACATTACATCTATGTTACATTCAGTGTTTGCTGAGATGTTACAATATATTTTTTGTTTCTCTATATTAATATACACATATAGGTCAAGTGAGACATAACTGTGCCGTAGTCATACCGTATCGGATATTTGCGTCATCAGTATATAACGCTTATTCGTATAAACAATAAAGGTTGGTTTATAATAGCCGTAACCGTAAGAAATTCACTAATCATAATCGATTATTCTTCTATAAATCTACTATAATTGACCAATTTCCTACAGCTTACGGTTACGGCTATTATAAACCAATTTTTAAGCAGCAACTACAACGCAGTTGTTACAATGTTACGACTGCATTGTAGATACTGCAACGAACCAATCAAAGCATTGAATATATGGTTTTTTTTCTTTTTTAGTTGGTCCATTGTACAACGTAACACTATATTGTAGATTCTGCTCCTCCATTGTAGAGATAAAAAAACGGGTATTTTAAAAATCGGAGTAACGAAGTAAAAAAAACTCTTTTTTTGTGGTAAAAACAGTATTTATGGCAAAATATTAAAAAGAGACAAACATTTTGTTTTTCTTGATATTTATTGTTAAAATATTTTATATACATTTGATATGTTATTTTCGATACATTATCGCTTATTTAATATTTCTTTGTATTTATAATTTCAAATTGAAGCGAAAATGCCCTTGCGTTGTGTGGTGCTAGTTGATAATATCTTGTAAAAACTAAAGCATAAGAACAAATCTAAGTGCGCCTGCGCACAATACATACTAAGTCTTACTGTGCATCTTTAAAAACATACTTTTTAAAGTGAAGAAAAATTTATCTTTTAACAAACATTTCTGCGGTGATTTAGGAACTATCTGCTGGAAAAGCCTAATTTTAATTGTTTTTAATTGAAAAATTATAGAGCAAGTAATATTTTGCCTCAACTTTTTCTATTTCTATTCTTTTTTTAAAGACCGATTTTCTTAATTTAAATATGTTGATACACTTCCCGATCATAATAGACTATTGTTTTTAGCTAAAATATTAATCGTCAGTTTAGAGAATCTCTGTATACATATCAATAATATTTTACTAATCGTTCAGTGTTCTAATCGAAAATACTTATTCTCAGGCGGATACATTAGTGAACCGTTTGAAATATATTCGCGAAAATGTCGCCAATCACTGAAACTGTGCAACTATCACTAGGAGCGAATTAACAAATTTGCCGCCCCTTTAGGCCATGGCCTTGCTGACCTAGGCGATAATACGCCACTGAGTATCACTGAAAAAAGTTTTGTTGCATTAACTGGAAACCTGGTTGATTTAACCAGTATGTTTTTCAAAAACAGACGAAAATCTTGTAGAAAATATCGGATAATAGTAAAATCTATCAAACATTTTAGCTATAAAATCTCAAATCTTATTATATAAAATAAAAACTATGCTCGGTTTCATCAAAATACACTCAATCATTTATGTTTTGTTGATATGATTAATATCAACAAGACATAAATGATTGAGAGAAATATGCCTATTTCTAATACCAACGCAGATTTAACTTTGATCTCAGTTTAACTTACTCTTTATCTTTCTTTAGTTCTAAGAATTGGAAAAAGATAAAAAGTAGTTAAACTGAGATCAAAGTTAATCTACATTGATAGAAATGGGTCATTTTTTTAGTGTACAGATACGAACGGGTCAGATACGATCATGATTAGATATGAACATTTCCGTTAATCTCTTTATCCGTATACGATTCAGAGAATGCATACAGCACGATTATATCTGAATCAATTTAAAAAAGATAAAGCGTAAAAGAACAATTAATAATCGATTATTAATTATTTAAGTTGAAGAATTAATAGTAAAAGAATATACTCCTAGAGAAAATGTTTAATTTTATTTGCTTATAATTGCGAAAATATTTCAATTTTTTTCTTAAAAATTATATATTTTAATATTCAGATAAATGTTAAAGACCGATAATTACTGAATATGATAATAAATAAATTAGAAACACATAAAAAGGTACATACATACATACATACACATATATACACAGTATGCATTACTTTAATTCTTTTTCTATAAATATTGCGTACTTTTTATCCGGAATATTATCAACAAATTATGTAAACTTAAAGATAAATTATTGATTTTTTATAAATAATAATGAAACCAAATAATTTTAAATATTCCTATACAAAATTGAATTCTCGTTTTAGTTCACATAAAATATTTCACTTATTTATATTATGAAACGAGCAAATGAAACCGGTTGAACAAGAAAAATATGATTAAACTGTAAAAAATTTAATAGCGTGTGTTTAAGTGACATGCACATTCCGTACATGCACCATAATTCGAAAATTATTGTATAAATGTAATTTGTATTATAAATTCAAACTCTTAATTTAATCGTAATGTAATAATTCATCTAAGTTCCCATAACGCTATTCAAGAAACGGGCCAATTTCAATCAGGTTTATTACACAGATCTAAAGTCTGTCCCTACCCTCTATATTTCGAAAATGATTTAAAGTTTATTATCGAAAAATCACGAAATTGATGTTTAATCATTTTGAAGGGTTACTCTATCCTTGCAATCCCTTTAAAAAGTAGCCCCTCGAAATGATCTAATATCGTATTTCGCGGTTTTTTACAATTTTAAACCGCTTTCTAAACATATGAATGAGAACTTTATTGACATCCTATATAGCTTACATCGAGAAAAAAAGCTAAAGCCGTACTTCGCGTTAATAGTGCACGAGACATCAACTTATATGTATAGCGTGATCGACATAGGTGAAGTCAGTTCTTGGTGAAAAGTCAGTGCTGCAAGAGCTGTCGCACGGTTCGGAGTCCGATTCATAGTCTAGATTGCAACTCAAGCGCGCAAGAATTGTTTATCTTATTAATTTGATTGAAAAGTAAAGAAGACAAGGTGAGTGCGAACGAGAATGGATATCTAGGCACGTATTATGGAATTGTTCGAAATGGAATTCCGATCGGAATTATTCTGTTTTCCTTAGTAATCACAACAAAAATTTAGGAAATAATTCTAATCGGAATTCATTCCAAACAGTTTCATAATACGTATCCTGGAGTCACGGGACGAATGTAAAATTAAAATTTGATAAAACAATTAATTAAAATTTAAGAAAAACAATAAAAACTAGAAAAAGAGTAAAAATATAAAAAATAAAAAATTTTCTATTCTACATCACTTTTTGTACATAATTTTAGGTTGTTATTTTTATAAAAAATTTGTTGCCCTTTCTCGGCTATTTATATGCTGAAGTAATAAATGTACTACTATAGAAGGTTTATTGTGTAATAAGAAAATAATTTAGCAAATGTTTTTTTTTAATAAAGGAAATTTAACTTATACTGTAGAATTGATTCGAAAAAAAATCTTGTTAGAAAACTGGAGTATCTTTTATTTAATAATACAATTTAATATTAAAGCAGAATAGTAAGAGTACGGCACGATACTTTTCTTGCGCAATTGTACGCAAATATGTATTAAATATTTAAGTAAAACAGTAATGTTGTCGGGCGTTTCGGCTATATCAATTTCACTTTGAGCAAACATTTTTTTAATTCTACACGGCTATATTTTCAGTCTCAGTAAAAATTCTTTTAACTCTACACTCTTGAGATATAAACTTAATAATCTTGAATCAAACTTGAAAAGATATTTATAATCTTTCATGATTAGAAAATTGAATAAAGGCCAAAAGAAGAGATAAATAATAAGTCTTAAAAAAACGCAAGAATACAAAGTCTAAGTATTTGCCAATAAAAAAAACTGTATTTGATATTTTATACGAAATTACCCTTTTTCAAAAAGGAATTTGTTACAAAATTTTTATAAAGCCTAAAAACACAAGGAATCTATCTATTTTTGAATGTTTAATGAATTATTTTAATAAGATTTTAAAATATAGAGATTAATTGTTTTTATCGCTTGATTATATTTACATTATATATCACATTTATTATATGTATTTATTTATATTTTACGTTATTATATTACATTTCGTCCCTTTAATGACAACAATTACAAGCACGGAAACAAAAAAACAATCTATTATAATAGATTTTTCATAGTATATTCTTTTCAATTGTTCAAAAATTCATAATATTTTACTGCATTATTTTTACTAAACGCATTTTGCATTTTACCTTGTACAATAATAATAAAAAATTTATTTATATTCTCATTAAAATAATTTCTGCATAAATATGAATTGATAAATATAACTCGAAAAATTTTTTAAATTCTCAGTCCTTGAAATAATACATACATATTTTAATGCTACTGCAATATGTATTAATTAGATTAGCATTTTTGTTAGCTTATGACATTCAATTATTTTTATGAAACGTAGCAAAGTACGTAAATATGAGATTGAAATGCACTCATACATACCGACAAAAAATTGATATTTAAAATGTACACTTTGGACATTTTGAACATATTAAAAACATACAAATTAGATCCATGGATATCTTAAAAACGTTTTAAAAACATCCAGTGTTATCATTTTGGACTTTTTAAAAACGTCCATTTTAAGACACAATGGACTAAAACTGGATTAAATTAATACATTACACAAATTCAAGTAGATCAAGTAACTAGTCTAATAATATCACTGTGAGACACGAATTTTAGATCACAATCCAGACGAAATAATTCTTATAGATTTCTTATCGCTGAAAATAATTCCATAAATAAAATCACGCGCTATCACATTTTTGAGCTATATATTTTAACTCAAAAGTGCCATTTTTGCAACTTTAAGTCCAATTTACTGAAATGTCACGTAATATAGGAATTTTGTTTGCGAATTCGTTTCCAATAACGAAAAATCATCTGGTTTGCAGCCTAAAAAATTCAAGTTTTCACACAATATATATCCCAGTGAGAAATTATAATTAAATCGATGTCAATTCGACATTGATTCAACGTCGAAATCATTACATTGATATCGTTTTGACATCGATCCGTTAAGTCATTTGTCACTAGGATATATCTACATCAAATATTCTGTATACGAAGTAAATCTAGAAGTTTGTTAAACAGAGTGAGATAATTATTTTGAGGGACTCTGTATTACATTTTTTCAGGTAAAAGAAATTTACTAAATTCGCGCGGTTTGTGTGTGTGTGTGTGTGTTTTCTACGAAAGCAAAATTCGTGCGACCTCAAAAAACATTTTGCTTAACAAGTTAGCTAAAACAATGTCACGAGCATACTTAGAAAATTATTTGCATAAGATAAACATTTTTAAAATATTTAAATGTAAATATACTTTGTACGTTGAATAATGTACGTTTTTAAAACATTTGTATTTGAAACCAGATTGAAACCAAATCTGGACGTCCATTGGATGACGTGTGCTGTCTGGATATATATGAAGACTGAACAAATTTTGCGCTCAATAGTTAATTAGAATATCCGGTAAACTTGTTGTACAATAATTACAATTGACTTAATAACTGGTATGTTAAGAACAATCGTTAACCAACTCCAAATTCTAACTATTTCTCAATTAATTTGTGACTTACATTACTTTATCAGTATAAAATCTTTTAATTTTATTAAATTCATAAGCTATATTTTTCTATGTCCAATTTAATTTACATTAGCAACGTTATCATTATTAATATTAAATACTGAATTATTAAATATTTTAAAAATAAAGTTTCTTTTGCATTAATAAAATCTACTTAATATTTCCATACTAAATCTCGTTAATTCATTATAACGTACGTCAATACTTAATTTGCGTCATTAGCTTCTAATGATGAAATATGTGAAATATCAATTTTAAAATGACTTCAAACAGCTTATCTAAGAGCATTGATAATACTCTTACTTCAGAAAAATAATTATTGAACCTATTTCTAGTACCAATAGTACTAAAACTCTTATTATTACAAATTTAATTAAATTGCAGTTTTTATTATAGAAATTTTTTGCATTACAAGTATTATATTATACTATAAAATTTGCATAATTACAAATAATAATTTAGTTCAAAATAAAATCAAATTAAAATGGATTTCATTATCTGCCTGTTCTATGAAGTTTAATTCTATTTTATGTAAATACTTACATTTGCATTTTACAATTGTAAAATTGTTGCGCAAAAAATAATTAATGTTTTAATATTTCAAATAAAGGCGTCATGTTAGTCGAAGAATTTGAATATATAAGTAAAGAAGATATATAAAATAACGAAAATTTTTGTCAGAATATTTGTATAAAATTTTCTGCCTTTTCATATATATTCTCTTGAGGTGTTCTTGTAAACTTGTATCTTTTCAAAGAAACGTATACTTTCACATCAATGCTTTACATCATGCTATAACCGTCTTATATTGTAACATGTAGTAACAATTAACTTAAAGCTTTTAAGTAACATTGACCGGCTACGATCGATATAATTAGATGACAGTAGAAATTACCATTAGCATTTCTGACTTATGTACTGCGATTGACAATTTTTAATACAGTTAAGACTCCGATTATATATATATATCACATAAAAATATAAATTAATTAAATAAAACATCTCTTCTATATATCGCATAGAAATGTAAATTAATTGTACATTGTACTCTTTGCTTCCTACTTCTTGTTTTTTGCCAATTGCTTTTCAATCTTTTTGTGCACTGTCGAAATTGACAAGAAGATTAATGAACGAAAGAGATAAAAAATATGTAACAAGAAATACGATTTTCAATAAAATAATGCATGAAAAAGCAAAAAAAAGAAACAATAAATGAGAAGCAAGGAAGCAAAAAAGCACATTGTAAATTAGTCTTAAATTTCTGAAATAATTGTGATAAACATTTTTATCACGATTTTGATATTACTCATAAATAATTTAATCAATTCAATCTGTTATTTAGGTGTGATGTTGTTTATTGTTTAAATGATGATTAAAAAAGGGTAAAGTCGAACGTTTCATCAATTGTGAATAATCAAATAAATTAGATGTATCTCTTTCAAACTTTATCTTATTTTATTCATTTATTAAACTTGTTTATTATTTAAAAATTTTATTTGGATAATAAGATAAAATAATATTTCGTATCGTAAAACGTTTTCATTCAATATATGTATACTATTTGCATTTACTCTTTCCGTTTATCGTTTCTTATCTTTTCTTGTTTGTTAACTCTCACTTATCGCATGAGGATATAGCATACCCAAAGTTTTGAAAATCGTGCAACCTTTGTATAAACAAGGAAGTAAGAGGGACTGAATTTGAGAGAGGGAAAAAATTAAATGTTCAAGTATGCTTCTCTATCTAACGTCGTCAATTTTTGTGAAGACGTCGTAATGATCGTACGTTAAAGTTGAGTGAGTAGTGAAAATACGTGTGGTAATTGAGAGTAAAATAATATATTATATTCGAACAAAAGAACGTTATTTGTTTCTAAAGCTTTTTATTTTTAAAAATATTGTATTAGTAACATCATCTAGAAACTTATTAACAAATTTTTGCTATCATCATCTATCGATAAAATCTACTAATCGGGAATAAACATTTTATTATTCTTATAATTCTCTATTATTTATTTATCAAAATATATGTACTGATCTCCTAATTTTGTTCAAAAATATTTTTAACAATACATTGTCAATCGGCAATATGTATTTCACATGTAAATTATTAATATAATACACTGAAAAAAAAGTCTGGTTATAACTATCAAATGTATAGTGAAATAGTATCAATTAAATATAACCAAAAATAATTTTATTTTATTAAATGTTTAGTAAATATTATCAAATCTGGTATAAGTTACTAAATATTTAGAAAAGTAAAATTACTTTTGGTTACATTGACCAAATATTTAATTGATACTATTTCACTATATATTTGGTAATTATAACCAGTCTTTTTTTCAATGTAGATAAATAGATAAATAGGTAAAGTATAGTAGATAAATAGATAAATTAATATAAATTAACATCACTCATTCATGTGCTCCGATGATTGGAGAAATAGTGAGAGTATCATATGCCCTCGAGTGTTGAGTGTTCCCTTATGAAAAGATAACATTAGTTCACACCGACCTGCTTTTCGGCGGGTGGTTTGATGGCACTTGGTGTGATTTTCTCTATTTCCACCGAATACACACTGAATTTTCCGAAGGGCTATGGATTCAAATGGATTGGTTGTACGTTTCATTTCTACGCACATTAGGTGAGGTACAGGAAGCAAATAATCATATCCGTAATTAGTGACTCAAACGGATTCTCTCTCTCGGAGTAATAATAATGTTATCTAGTCCTTAGCTCTTTATCAGAGCGTGATAACCCTTCAATGTATTTTTATGGTGTGTGCTTTTTACAATTTACACAGATGTACACAGAGAGAAAAAATTGTAGTGGTGGCAACTATAAGGGGACAACCAAATTTTGTTAATATAATTATAATATATAGTTAAGTGAACTATATTATAGTTATTGCAACTAAATTAATGGTTAAGAGAACTAATAAAAAATAGTATACTATAGTAGTATACTATATGTAGTATACTATAATAAAGTAATTACAACTATTTTTTATTAGTTTTCTTAAACATACTTAATTTCAATAATTATAATATAGTTCACTTAACTATATATTATAATTATATTAACAAAATTTGTATGTCCCCTTATAGTTGTCTCCACTACAATTTTTTTCTCAGTGTACGAGACCTACAGTTTAAGCGCCGGTTTCAAACGGCCTAATTTAGAAGGGTTTTCATGGCAAGATACTTCGGGGGTTTGCCATTGCTTTCTGAGAGGTAGCGATTAAATAAAAGATTCTGATCAGTGAGATTTGGCATAGAAAGCAAACGCACGACTCTCTGCGCCACGATCACTACACTAATTATGCATAGAAAATGGATTCAAAAAAATCCAAAAACTTGATTAGACATCACTTGAATAAATAATTTTCAATATTTTCCACTTATTTCTCATTTTCTGAAATAGAATAATTCATAAAAATGCATGACAATGTTTTAGATAATAAACTTTCTCGTTAAAGAAGTAAAAGAAATGAACATAAGTTGTGTTTATCCCAATTGTTCGTTAGAAAATTAAGAAGAAAAGGGTATTAAATTTTTATGTCAATATATCTTACAAATATGTCTTAATCTAATTTAGTATTACAAAATATTCTCGATATGCTCGATATCTGTGAACAACAACTTTGAACTATGTCACTACAATGTTAAATCCAATGAAATGCATAAGAAGAATGCGTGATAAAATTTTGCAAGTCATAATGCAGTGCTTCTTGCATAATCACTCTATTTTCATTGTTTACAAAATTCATTGCTATGATATTGCAATATGTAAGGTGGACTTTAATTTTCCATAAATTATGATATGTGTGAATTATTACTTACATAATGTTTTGTACACGTTTTATCTATATTAGTATCTAGAACTAATATCTGAAAAGTATTGCCGTACACGTTATATTCCACATGGCAGTACCAGAATGCGCATAAAATATAATATGTAATATATAAATTAAAATTTTACTATACAATTTATTATAAAGTATATATAATTTGAAATATATGTATGATAAGTTTATGAAGAGTCATGAATGATTATGATGAGATGAACTTTGATGAACTGACATCTCTTTATGGTGTTATGATATCACATTTAATGATAAACTCTGTTTATTGCGATAATTCCTGGTCAATAATCTGAAGATAAAAAATTTCTTTCTTTGTTCTTCTATATGCATTATCATATTTTGCAGAAAAATAAAGAGAAAATACTTTAAAAACATACCGCGATAAAAAAGTTCAGAGCATTCAAAATTTAATTGAAGAAAATATGAGTTTTGAAGATGACTTAATTGTCTGTCAATTCGTTGTTCGCAGATTTATCGTCTCTGTTTTGTATATGAAGATTTAATTTGTATTTTTATATAAATTTTGTCATACTAAAGGTAAATAAATATTCATTCATTCATTATGTAAATTTTGTCCATATTACTCTATAAACATTAACATTATATTAATCTATTCTTAATTAAATTGATTTATCATATCGTGTTTCAATCGTATATTAATACATTATAAATTTTGTCTTCTCAAATTATATTACACGTATAAGTTAGGCAATTGTTTAAGCAGAATCGGAAACACAGATATAATCTGTGTATCGAAACTAACGAGCCAAAAACGGACAAAACTCGATAACGTTTATATATTGAAAAGTTTTATTTATGAAAAATATATTGCAATTTTATAACTTAAAAATTCAACTAAATACAGATCTAAAAATAATTAAACCATTAAAATAATTTATGTCGAATGTTCAAGCATAATGATAATACTACAAAAAGTTTTAAATACCAGCAATCAGCTTAAGTGTTCTACATAATTATTATTTTATACCTTGAATTTTTAAATATTTCAGCAAAACCGTTCTTTCCATGTAATTTAAATCTTACGAATGCATAAAAATATATATTATTAACATGGATTAAAATCAGTTTTAGATAGTACACGGAAAAAGATAATTGATAGCAAAGCAGATTTTACGTTGCCGTAGCAAAATCTGTTAATTATCATGTGGACAGGAAAGAGATTAGTTAAGAGTACTAATTGATATTTGCTAAATATAAGTTTGCTAAAACTGCAATTCATTCTGCTGTAAGAACAAATTCATTGAATCACGGATTGAAGCTCGTATGAGCCCATTTGAATAAGCAGGAATATTTCTGCTCTAATAGTAAAAGTATTTGCTAAAAATATATTATTTGGCTTTAACCTAATTGTGAAGAGAAAAATACACTTAGCAAATTTTTTCTATTTTAGCAATAAAATAAATTATGATTTATTAAAGAATAATTTATAAAATTATAATTGTGTTAACTAAGTTTTATCACTACCATTATACATACAAATATGCAAAGACAATTTTACTACAATAGCAAAATTAATTTTTTGTGTGCAGTTTGTGTTAATATTGTCATTTTAGAATTTGTTGAATTATTTATCATCATAATTTGTAGTTATTATACAGTTCCAAATTACAAAGTATATATCAAACATAATTGAATGTTGCTATTCTTATATAACAGTATGACATCCGTTTATCGAATACCATGTGATGAATAGGAAAACGACGTTCAAATAGGATTAAATATTAAAGCATAATATCACAAATATTAATATGGGTTAATAATTAGCACATAATTGTCAAGAATTTCTAAAGTTGTTGAAAAGTTCTAAAGTTCTAAATAAGGTTATTTAAAATTCGGTTTACTCGCGACGCAATATTGTTTGTATGACGGAGGCGAAAGATGTGCAATAAATTAATTGCTACGTACAACTTTAGTTTTAATTCTTTATTCAAAATAATTTCGTAATCCTAAAATCTGTATAAAACTGTATAAATCTGTATATGTAAACTAAGACATCTGGAATTCTATTCTCCAATCACTCATAAGAGAAAAAACGTATATAGCAAACTTAGAAATATACTTAGAAATACATTTGAATATCTATAACATGTACGTATACATAAATACCTGTGTGTATACCTACTTTAGATATACGTTTTTCTTTGTGAGTGGTTACAGAATCGAGTGCTTGTGCGATATGTTACGTAGAAGTGAAAAATAAATCCTGAAATAATAGTATATTTTTCAACTACCAGGGCGGTTTTCGGCAATTGAGAAATATATCATAATTTTAAGAATTATTTTACACTTCTACGTGACATATCGGCCAATTTGTCGTATTTTATAAGTTTCAAAATTATTTATTATATTTTTATAAATTATTATATTTTTAACGGAAAACTAAACAACAAAGCTATATATAATTACAATAATTTATTGTGCATCATTTCTCACACTTTGACGTCATACAAACGATATCGCGCTGCAAGAAAGTCGAGCTTTAAATATTATGACACATTAACATTTCACATGATAATAATATTTACGATGAGTGTATCGCATTAATTATAATCATAGGGTACAAAAAAACAACTCAGAAGGACAAAATAAAATATCATCGATGAAATTGTTCGTCACATAAAAAAAGAACAACATTGTATTGTATTTCGGAAAATTTTTATGTAATTTAATATCTACTACACATATTTTATATTTTAATACAGTAAAATATAAAATGTTTGATTATTTTTATTAAACTGTAGAGTAAAATTTCAATGATTTTAAAATATTGAATAGTTTATAATTTTTTATTGTTTTAAATACAATAAATGCCAAGTAGTGGTAAACATACATAATATCTTGTGTTTTTACAATACAACATATTGTCAATCTGACTTCGATTGCAAATTTAATTTGCAATGTATTATGATAATTAATAGTGGCGTATTATTTATACCATAAATAAACATTACATACCTAATACATAATCACATAATAATTATCATTAAAAAAATGATATAGCCTGTAAAACAAGAGACTCAAGATCCAGATATTTCAGATTCGTATTCTACTCAGGTAAGTGTGCTTTTTAAAAGACAATATCTATTGTAACATTAAATAAATAATCATATAAAGATAAACGTATATGATCATATATTATTATATAACAAAATTTTGTCTCGAATTATAAAAATTTTGCCTTAGCATATTTTACAATGCTGCATGATAATTTTTATTAAGCAGTTTATAAAATGTCTTGTATATTTCGAAAATTTCTATTGTTACTTATAATATTTAATAGGTCAAATTTAATAAATAACCTAAGCTTATTAGTGCACATGATAAAATTTAGTGGTTAAATATCGCGATAAAATATAACGAGAAATATATCCCTCCGTGTGGTTAACTGCACAAATGTAAATGTATGCTGTCAACTGCATCTATCAAATTAATCAAAAAGCGTACTTTTATAATGATTTTTTATGTGATATTCACAGTTTCTTTTATTTGTAAGCGCCGCGTAATCTTTTGAAAAACATTGATTTCCTGAAAGGACGGAAACTCCGTCGTCCGGTGCAATCGCATAAAATCATGTTGTCTTTATGACATTGAACAGCCAATGATTAAACGCAATTTGCAAGTTTACATAACATGTCTTCTACAAATGCTAATAACTTGTGAATGTACTTTGAACATATAAATGATGAAAATAGAACGATCGTATATCATACGATCACAGCAATCTTATGTAAAAACTTTCTTTGTATCAATATCAATTGTGAAAAAAAATTTGCATAATAATGACTGATGGAGAGATGACAAACTTCAGTTGGCCAAACTGAGGTTTGTCATCTCTCCATCAATCATTATTGTGCAAATTTTTCAGTAAAAACGCAGTTCATGTTTCACAAACATATTTCGTTTTTTCTGTGCTTTGTTTAAGTATATAAAGTTGAAAGAAGCGCTCATCTAAACAAAACTTTCAGCTTTATTTATTAAATAAACACACCAACGCGTACGTATATAAAAAAATCGACTCTTCAAACGGCAAATTCAATTATTGGTGCTATCTTGCATTTAAGAATTAACCTATGTCTCATATTTTTTAACAATTAACTATTGAATAACAGTTTTTTTTATTTTTATTGCATACACTTTTGAAGGTAGGGCTTTTCAAAGTCTTTTTTGGTATAGATATACTTATCTCATATTCCGTTTTGAACAGTTAACTTTTGAATAAATTAATATTTGTTAAAAAATTGAAATTTAATGGTATGTTTTTTAAAAAGTAATGTATCGTGGATTCTTTGCTGCGATTGTTAAATGACGCGTCAAAAATTTGCATTAAAAAAAAATTAAAATTTATAAATATTTAGATTAAAAAAAGAACAATGATACGCATATTTAAATACTCACCTGCAAGTGCAAACGATTTCTGAGCCGTTTATAAATATATGGTCAATATTATTAAATACAACTTGTTTGAACAATCATTGTTTAAAGTTTATAAAAAGTTTTATTTTAATAAAAGCATTTAGTGAAAAGTATTATTGAATTCTACCAAAAAATATATATACTGCATTACATTATTTTATAACCATTCTATTTGTTGAAACAATGATTATTTATACATATTATATTTGACAATTTTTATTATAGATTCATAATCAAAAAATCGTTATTTGCGAGTGATTATTTAAATTGCTGTCGTCCTTTTTTCTTTTAATTCATAATTCTAAATTTTTGTATAAAATCGTTAATACTATAAATGAATTTTTATGATTTTTTTGATCTGTGAAAATGAATCCATAAATAAAATTGTTATATTATATCACATTTTTTTAGCTGTTTTAGCTTAAAAATACCTAAAATGACACTTTTGACATCTTTAAATCCAGTTTTCTTTAAAATGTGACGTGATAGAGCAATTTCATTAAAGAATATATTAATAATATATAGAATATATAATTATTGTTACAATATAAAAATTTCAATGGCGCGCGAGTAGCGCGCGCTGTTATGTTCTAGTGAATTCTAGTCCTTTTTAAAAAAAGATATGTAAAGTCGATCCAAATATTTCTTAAAGTTTGAGCAGATTTTGAAGAGTTTTTTCAAACTTCCAGAAATATGAATATCGCCTTTACATGCTTCTTTTTTCGTTTTTACATTACCAATTGTTGTCGCTTTTTCGCAATGCTGATTGGTTTTCTCTTACTCTGCGTTAACTTTGCGAGCAGTTGTCATCGCGAAGTTAGCAAATGCCAATTTGTAATTGTAGAAATGTGCATTAATAGAAGGTTTTTAATGTAATTTATTTTCATAAAGTAAAAAATAAAAAACTAAATAGTAAGTGCGAAGCGCGCGTCTGTAGTGTATTAATCACTATCAAAATGTCTCTAACCGTGTGACCATGGCATACAATTTATAAATTAATATTTTGACTCGATAAAATTTACACATTTTATACAAATATTATCGCATGCTGCCGGTATAGAAAAAAAAGAATTCAAAGAAACATTCAAAAAATTTAAAATTCAAATGGATTTAAAAGATAAACCACAGCTGCTCGAACGACATTGCATGTATAATGATAGTGATCATCAATATGTTAAAAAAAAGTATATAAATAAATTATAACCGACCAATACTAAGATACTTTCGACAAATACTAAGATATTAATGTGTGTGAGCAAATGCTCGTCTTAATATGAATTTAATAATGAACACTATTCACTTATTTTATTGTGTATTATTGTATACATTTTATTACATTTTATTACATATTTTATTACACATTATCTTCTTTCAGATATAATGTCGGTAACTCAGGTCAAACAGTCATATGGAGGCATAAATGGAATTACGCGAGATGATAAGGTACAATTATTTGATTCAAATGAGATCCCCTTTATTGTAATTTATGCATTTGTTGGTTAATTTTATCACGCGCTGATGCTGCATAAAAAATAATTTTGTTAAGATAATAAGCGCAATCGTTATTTTTCTAATTAAATATCGTTTTTATCTTACCGTATATGATACGTAAGTTTAATATGTATAGTACACGTTTTTGTTTTTACATCTTGCTACATTTCATGCGTTAGAAAAAAATTTAAATCAATTTAATAGAATATTTAAAGAATATATTCATAAAAAATATTATTTAAAATAAGTATTTTGTACAGTAAATATAAAAAAGCAAATAGTTTAACATTTACATCTATACTTGAATTTACTTGATATAAGACATTTAATTAAATTATTTACTCTATGTTTCAATGTTATAGGTTTTCAAATAAGTTTTCTCTATTTTCTATTGTTTATTTACTATTTTCTTTTTTAAGAGTACAAAATAGAAAATACTCAAATAAAAAACAACACATATTTTATGGATATATAGTAGATGTACCTCAATTTCTATAAATGTTTTAAAATAAATTCACTTATTATGTTACCTAGCTACTTAATAAGAAAAATAAGTTACATTTATATATCCATGAGATGTGTACTATTTTTTAATTTTAATCTTATTATTTTCTATTTTATATTAAAAAATAAAAAATATTAAATAAACAATAGAAAATAAAGAAAACTTATTTATCCATATCGAAATAAAAAATAAATATCTTATTTTAAGATATTACATGTTAAATATGTTTTATTTGCTTTCATTTTACTTATTATACAAAATATTTATTTCAAATAGTACATTTATAGATACATCCTTTAAATATTTCTATTACTGTTTTTTTATTTTTCCCAGCATTGATTTCATGCAATTATATAAATTAAAAATTATGTTACTACAAACACACACATGAAAATTAATATACTACCATCTGATGTAAAAGATAATTATATAAATTTCTTGCGTAATTGATTTTTATTTTATTTGAAATTTTTACGTACGTCAGCAAAAATATAAAAATGAATAATCAATCATTTACTTAATCACATTTTTAATGTAACATTAATTAATCACATTTTTGTTGCAATTCGCAGAAGCACTGTAGATATTTAGAATTGCAAAATTCCAACAAAAAAATACACCAACATACATATTTATGTATATATATAAATACACTATTTAAAAAGTACATTAAATTTAATGTACATGTTACAGAAGCAAATGTCAAGCAAGTACATTAAAAACAATTGTCATTTAATATTAACCTGTATACAAATATACTATTCAATTATAAATACATTAAATTGAATGTACTTGTGTAATTTAAAAGTATATTGAATTTCATGACTTTAACATTATTACGTATTAATTGAATCATTAAATTATTCATTAGGCGATTTCAGTCTAGAATCTCATTCACTACAATGATAGCCATCTATCTCCGAGTAAAAAGATATACGTTAATAGTTTGAAATTACCTAAATGTTTTAATAATTACTATAGATAAGCATATTTTCTTAACCGTGAAAATGGCTGTCATTAACATATGAGGTAAGCGCCATGTGTTAACACTCTGTATACAGATTGTTTTAAAAGATACTTTCTCTGCACACAATTGGGTCGTTGACGTTCGAGTTAATATTTATCACTTTTACATATATAGAAAAATTCTTCAATGACTCTTATGCACTTTAACATCTCTAGAAAGTACAATATTTGTGTGATTAATTTTTGAAAAATTGTGTATAAATGTTATAATTAATCATAGCCGACAAAATCAGAGAAATATATGTTATATTATAAAAATTCATAACTTTAAAATAAAAGTCACTCAAGAAAAAATATTTATATCTTGGTTGACACGCCAAACTATAAAAAAAAGAATAGTTCAAGTCTCGGTTCTTCAAATAGTTGAATTATTCATTAACCTAAAAAAGGACGTATTTTAGTATGCATGAGAGCAACGTTCATACCACGTTGTAAAGTACCAAAATGCATAAATAAATATAAATTGAAAATATATTGAATTCACATTTTAAGCAATCCATTTTTTTATTAATATAGCTTATTAATATAACAAAATCTTAAAACTAATTACAAAAAACATTTCTGAATATTATTTATAACACGCAATTTTCACATTATTCAACGCAAATATGGCGAGGTTCTTCGCATTTTTAATCAAAATAATCGCTTAAATTTTAATTTTTTTCAATAGTTCGTGAAATTTCTTCAATATAAACGAAAGTTAGTTGAAAATAAAGAAAAAATAAAAATTTACAAAGAGATTAAAGTATAAATCAAGCACTCATTCTATGCATAATAGAGTTATTTATGACTTAAGCAATTTTCCAAAACGTCCTGGATAAAAAATATGTTCGAATTGAGGCCGGCAATGCATCAGACCTGTTCTGTGGATATCAACTTTTACTTCGGGAAAAAATAGAGAACTATTTAATCAAGTATAGTATTTTAAAAAAACGAAATGAATCATTCGAATCATGTCAAATCGTGTGTACAGAGTGTTAAATTCACTTAAACTTAATGTCACAGCAACTTTATATATTTAAAATATTGTACAAACGGATGTAAAAATTTGTTGCAGGGAAATCAAACGACTAGATATGCATTGGCTAGTGAAACTGGTCTCGATGGTAATTCTATTATAAGAAATTCAAGAAAATTTTATTTTACAATAATTGATCGAACTCTTCTTTTGCAATTGTCAGTTACAAACACACATTATCGTTACTTTTCCTATTTTGCATAGACAATTACTTATTAATTCTGTCTTTGACAGAGTATGCCTTCTTCTTTTCTATTAAGTACACAATTTATTTTCATAGATTGCCTTTTTTACACATAATATACGTTTAAATATTTTTAGGACCAGATCAAATACTGCCTGCGGATGCAGATACTACATGTAACGCTAACGGCAGAGTACGAATAAAGTTAGACAGCAATGGACTCAATTCAACCATGCCCGTATCAATTCCTGGAATTTTCACTAAAACAGCAAAGCGTTATCCTAACCATATCGCGTTGGTGTCCAGACCCGATGCCAATGGCAAAAGAACCACGTATACCTTTCAGTATGTATAAGACAGTTATAGAAAGATTTTTTTATTTCCTTTATTATTATCATAATTAATGTAGATAATTGATAAGACTTCTGATTTTTTTCTGATAGTTTCATGAAGTATAAATATTGCTTTCGTACAAACTCCTTTTCGATCTGATTTACAGGACTTTGTCAACTATACGGAAAGAATAATTTTGCCGAAGTATTTAAAATTTTAGCTGTATAGTAGATCTGAAAATAATTTTATTGAATTATCAAATTATAAAAAATGTTCAAGTATGATGAGTAATGTTGCAAAAAATGTTGACATTTTCCAGCAACCAGCTTGGACGTCCTATATAATTATTTTAATCTGTAATATCTAACGAAATTATTTTCAGATCTGTATACAGCTACATGTTTACATATTTTAGCAAAACACCGTTCTTTTCGTCTATATTTGCCGTAATAAATGGTGCAATCAACCTTGTTAATTTGTATTACAGAGAATACGAGTCTTCTGTAAGAACCGTCGCGAAAGCGTTTTTGAAGCTAGGTTTGGAGCGATATCACAGCGTTTGCATATTAGGATTCAATAGTCCTGAATGGTTCATTGCCGATCTCGCGGCTATATTCGCTGGGTAAAAGATCCTACTCGCTTTATGACTAAATGCGCACCGCGTGTAATTTATACATACTGTTTATACACTTATAATGCTTCTTTGACGATGGAAGCAATATAACGTGTACATTTTTACTTTTCCAATTTTTAGATAAAATAGATCGTTCTTTTTTTAGTGGCTTCGCTACAGGGATTTATACCACAAATTCTCCAGAGGCGTGTCAATATTGCGCTGATCACAGTCGGGCAAATATAATAGTCGTTGAAGATGAGAAACAATTGCAGAAAATCTTGCAGATAAAACATAATTTGCCCGACTTGAAAGCAATTGTTCAATACGAAGGCGTACCCACCGAAAAGGATATTTTAAGCGTAAATTGATTATACTTTTATATTAGACATACTAATATTTTTGTATTTAGTAAACGCGACTTATTATTGTTTCTTACAGTGGAACAATTTATTGGACATAGGTAAGAAAGAATCAGAGGATAAATTACAATCCGTGTTAAAGACAATTGGAGTAAATGAATGCTGCACTTTAGTATATACGGTACGTTTTGAATTTATCACAGTTAACCAAATCGCAGCTGCTGTAATATATTTAATGTATTATTGTTTTATTATTGTCTTCTTAATTTGCAATCATCTTTACAGTCAGGAACGGTTGGAAATCCAAAAGCTGTTATGTTAAGCCATGATAATGTATTGCACGACCTACGTATGTTATTATCAGCGATGGGAAATACGCTGAAAGAAAAATCTGAGGTCGTAATTAGCTATTTGCCATTATCTCATGTTGCAGCACAGGTGAGATGTTTCGAATAGGGCAATATATAATATTTTGTATATCTTAAGTTGTAAAAATATTTCGTAGTGAAGTTACTGTTAATGCAGATTTTTCATGTACATAAATTACATCTAAATATCTATTGTGACAATTAAAAAAATATAGTATAATAACGTTTTTATTATCTAGATGATTGACATCATCTGTAACGTTGTGTTGGCAACCACAGTATACTTCGCAGACCCAGGTGCATTAAAGGGTACATTAATAAATACATTATCTATAGCGCAACCGACCATTTTCCTTGGGGTGCCCAGAGTATGGGAAAAAATATACGAAAAAATGCAAGAGAAGGCGCACAGTAACGGCGCGATAAAGACCTGGATTGCCAAATGGGCGAAAGCGCAAGGTCTTTGTTATTACACGAATAAATTAAATGGTGTAGATCATAAACATTGGGGTTATATTTTTGCGAAATGGCTTGTTTTTGACAAGGTAAAGGCGGTATTGGGTTTCAACAGATGCCAAATATTCGTTACAGCAGCAGCACCCTTAAATACCGATATTAAAAAATATTTTATGAGTTTAGATATGCCTCTATTAGAGGCATACGGAATGTCTGAATGTGGTGGGGCTCAAACGATAACCAGCAAGGATTAGTAAGTCGTATCTGCTTTTATTCTTGCATTGAATTTAGTAGTAAAGAAGTAAAGATATTTTCTTTTTAAAAATATTGTTTACAATAATAAACATTTGCATAATCACTTGTTAGCATGGAGGGTGTGGGAAGACCTCTACCCGGAGTTTATACGAAATTAGACAATATAGATGAACATGGTGAGGGAGAGGTTTGTATGAGTGGACGACACGTATTTATGGGCTATTTAAAGGCACCAGAGAAAACCGAAGAAGCGAAAGATAAAAGTGGCTGGTTACACTCTGGTGATCTTGGCAAATTTGATTCAAACGGGAATTTGTTTATCACTGGTAAATATTTGTTAACACTCATAAACATTTATTACACTCATTATGTAATGATATACTTTAAACATACATACATATGTTAAGTTAACGAATACAATATGTACATATTTTTTATGAATTTACAGGTAGAATAAAAGAATTAATAATCACAAGTGGAGGAGAGAATGTGGCACCATACAATATAGAGCAAGCGATATTGTCGGAATTGTCATATTTAAGTAATGCCATGGTGGTTGGAGATAAAAGGAAATATTTAACAGTGCTTGTCACACTTAAGGTACGATGCAAAAAACCAAAAATACAAATTTAATTTATATTTAAAACGTCTAAATATCTAAATAATCCAAGTAACGGGTTTTTTTTAGAGTAATATGGATGCAGAGACTGGTGCGCCGTTGGATACGTTGAATTCAGATGTATTAAAATGGGCACAGTCTATCGGTAGTAGTGCCAAAACAGTTACAGAAGTCATAAATTCTCGTGATCCAGCCGTAAGTCAAATATCTTTTCCTTTCTTTGAATACTAATGGCGCATATATATGCGTTCAGGAAAAGAAGTTGATTTTG
This sequence comes from Solenopsis fugax, assembly GCA_003595255.1. Taxonomy (NCBI): domain Eukaryota; kingdom Metazoa; phylum Arthropoda; class Insecta; order Hymenoptera; family Formicidae; genus Solenopsis; species Solenopsis fugax. The sequence goes on along the minus strand of QKQZ01030077.1, from coordinate 1,956 downwards.
TCCTGTGAGCGCATATTTATGCGCTCAAACTAAGAACTATTATTTTTTGTTTTAACATAGAGTATTTAAACAGCATCCTCTTAGACGAATTCAAATCAAGTAAATAAGCGCAAACATACATAAATGAGCAACGTGCTTTATTGACATCACTAGTACAGTGACATTCATCTTTGTTCATTTTGTCTGAGTGTTTAAGGATGCACTACACCTATTTTTAAAATAATGGGAAAATTATGAAAAAAAATTACAAATTGTATATTGCATTTGAAATATAAAAAATTTAGCGGCGATTTTCTACCTGGATCAAAAATTATTTTAATATATAGACCCGGGAAACAATTTTTCATATAATTATATATCAAATATGTCTATGCACCAGTCAATGAACAAATAAAAAATTGAACCAGTCAATGAACATATAAATGAAATTTTAATATAATTACATTTTTAAATCAAAAATTTATTTTCAATTAAAAAAGTTATTTTAATAAAATCTTTATGAAAATTAGATAAATACAATTTATTATTTTAATACTTTTCTGAAATAGTCATTCACTGGTAATTATTCAGCGACTTGTGAAATGACCCTTAATTGTATGATCTAATTTTCATAAAGATTTTATTAAAATAACATTTTTTATTTAAAAATGTAATTATATTAAAATTTCATTTATATGTTCATTGACTGGTGCACACAGTGACCCTATATATGTATGTATATAAAATTATATATTCATTCAACACGTATTCATGAATATATGAATGAATATATAATTATATGTAATTATATATAATTATATATAGAAATTTTTCCGATGAAATATGCTTAATTGAAAATGTATTAAGAAATAATGATAAAAATCTGAATTATTTTACATTAGTATTTTAAGTATTTAAGATGATTTATGTAAACTTCATTGTGATGAAGAGATTAGTTGTTCTGTAAATAAATAAAATTTATTTATTTATTTACCTAAGCTCAAAATTGCAATAAAATTTTGCATAAATCATCTTGAATACCAATACAAAAATGAATGTTTTGTCATTAGCTTTTAAATTTTAGTATTATGACAAAAAATGATAACAATATTATGACAAAATATGATAAAAAATAATAACAAATAAAATAAACTATAAAAAAATATTGTAAGAAAATGTTACAAAATACAACTTTCATACATATATATTTAAAGTATACTCGTATGTATATTAACACATTTGTAAAAATAAGCACGATACATCTTTAAATATTACTAAATGCTATAAATAATATTTCTTGCTCTTTTAGATATATGAAGAAATCAACAAGGCGATCAAAAAAGCAAATACACAAGCTATAAGTAATGCTCAAAAAGTACAGAAGTTCGAAATTCTTCCTCATGACTTTTCGATTCCAACCGGCGAATTAGGACCCACGTTAAAGCTTAAGAAGAACGTAGTTCAGAAGATGTATGCTGATTTGATAAATAAAATGTATGAATAAAATCACGTGCTACTGTATTAATAAGAGATGTATTATTAAGAATTTTTATACCAGTTTTATAAAGTGCCTTGATATGCAGATATCTGATATTTTTTAAACGCAACATGTGTTTACATTTTAATTCATTTTCCATTTTAATCCAGATGGTTTAAATTCAGAAAATAAACTATATATCTTTAGATTCATTAGCAAGTCATACTTACATAAGTATTTTTGAAATTTGTATGAGGGTTATATATTTTATAAAGACCAAAGCATAGATTTTTGCATAATGCAAAGTAATTAAGAATCCTTCATTTTTATCCTGAAAAGCATGGTGTATTATACCATGCCGGAAAGGAAAACAAGGATCTAAGTTGATACTCTTATGCATAATCTGTGCTTTGGCCTCAAGAGAGCACAGAGTAATCATAATAATGGCATACACTAAGTTAGTGATTTATATATATATATATATATATATAAAATATATT
>QKQZ01030072.1:0-11893 GCA_003595255.1 Solenopsis fugax | reverse complement strand
CATTGTTCAGAATTTTCCTGATTTAGAATTTTCCTGCATTTAGAAACTTTAGAAATACCATTGAAAATTTCATTAGAAATATTATTTTATCCTTATTTAATATTAAACAACAAGCATAAAATGATGTTTCTAAACACCGCTCTCTAGAATGACAATCGATTTATCAAAGAAATATTTCAATATAAAAATTTCGCTGAAAAAACCATATTAACAAAATTCCATGTTATTGTTTTAACTTTGTATAACTCGAAATGTGTATAGCCGAATAAAAAGTTAAATCACAAAAAAATACTCGAGTGTATGTACATTCGTGTGATAATACACTCAAGTTTAAGAATAATGAGGAAGTATGTGTAATTAAAGGTTAAAAGTTTACCTTGAAAAAGTTTAGAAGTGCTAAAAAGTAAAAATGCTTTATAATAATTGTCAGTTATTATGTATTGGTATATTAGCATCATTAAAAAACGATGGGCTACTAAACGAATATCTCTATAAACAATTTTTAGAATACGTCACCTAATAATGGAGATAATAGAGGTAGTCATATTGTGTATGTGTGTGTGTGTGTGTGTGTGTGTGTGTGTGTGTCGACTGTAGCCATAAAAAATACCCTCTTTTCCTCTACTAATAGTGTATGACGAAACGTAATCTCATATTGAAAAAATAACAAGATACAATAAAAGGATATTAAATTATAAATTATAAATAGTTCAGATTAGATAGCTACTAGGAGAAGTGAGCGTTACATTACTAGAAATAGTAGCCATGTAGAACACGATTTTCTATCTCATGACTAGACATACATGAAATTCAATTTCTACCAGAGATAATGAGATAAATTAATTTAAGAAGAAAAGGAAATCTACGTACCACGCAGTGCAAGATAATCTTGTCGCTCCTTGAAAGTGCAACGCTGCCACACCTACCAGACTTCCTCAGCCCTCGAGAAAATTTATAAAATCAAGATTTTTATTCACTCAAACTTTAATATCACACGATAAATATTTTTGCGGTCTTGTTACACATGCTTTCTCACGAATTCAAATACTTGAGACTCGTTTTTCACTAACTTCTTGAAAGTGGTTTCGATGTTACATAAAAATTCGCACCACGACAGAAATGGTTACACTACAATCGGTAAATACGGAAAAATCTGCAAGTTTAAACGGTTATATTATCAGAAACGGAACGGTAATTCGAGCTCACATTTTACAGACATATGTATTAATATCTAAATTACTTGAGACGAAGGTTTCAGGACATTTTTGAATCTATGTGTTTTGGGCTCTGCAGTACAAACGTAAAACGTTGTAGAATGAATGATAGACGCGAGCACTTCTGATAAAAATTGTAGTAAAGAACATGTAGTTCACAGAAGAGACATAAACCTTTTTAAAAGAACTCTTTATTACTTCTGAAAACGTGACGCGAGTATTTTTCATACCATTGTCCATAAATAATCTGAACTCTATTACTGTTGCTACCGCGATGTTCGTGATTCTACTGTTCATATGTAAGAGACTCGTGTCTACCATTCATTATACAACGTTTTCTACCACAGGTCTTTCCAACTGTGCGAGTCAACGACAGACTCAAATATATCTCAAAATTTAAACGAAATATATAGTTTAAGTAAAATCTAAAAATAAAATCCAAGCATTTTATACAATATTAAATCAAATATAATAAAATAAATTAATTTAAGTAAAAAAAAGGAAACCTACATATTACGTAATGAAAGATAACGCGCTCCTTGAAAATATTACCTGATACTTACTAGATTTCCTCAATTTTCGAGAAAATTTATAAAATCAAGATTTTTATTCACTCAAATTTTAAATATTTGCGGTTTTGTTACATGTGCTTCCTCACGAATTCAACTATTCGAGATTTATTTTTTATTAACTTTTTAAATGTGGTTTCGGTGCTGTATGAAAATTCGTGTCGCATTACAGCAAAAAAATTAATGCGGAAAAATCTGCAATATTTGAACGGTTATACATAAAAAACGGGACGATAGTTCAAGCTCATATTTTACAGGCATATGTATTAATATCTAAATTACTTGAGACGAAGGTTTCAGGACTTTCTTGAATAATGTGTAGTGGGCTCTAACTACTTTCATTGAACTTGACAGAAAAATTTCGAGTTTGCCGTGTGTAATTTTGTGCTTTGCGAAAGTCACGCTGCAGTGACGTTCTCGAATTCGCCCAAATGGTTCGTTGCACCACAAATTAACGGGGGCGTTTCGGGTAGATGGTACTTTATCACACTCCCATGGAAGTCCGGGGTTTGTCACGCGATGCAGAATTCAATAGTGGGCGTTTCAATAACGGTGATAATATAATAATAGTTATTAAATTAATAATATAGCGCTATATATTGGCGCATCCGTGAATTTTTAACTGCGCATTGACGGGCCGTTGCCGTTGCATTAATTCAATGCGAGATTTCCGATAGCGGCATACAAATAATACTAAGGCCCGTGAAAATTTAGGCACCGCGTTGCACCGTAAATTAACGGAGGCACTCGAAAACTGGAAATTAATTCGCGCTCACGGAAATTTGGGGTTTGTCCTGCCATATATATAACTCGCGTGTGGGCGTTCCGATGACGACATTAGCGATATTAACTCACGAAAATTTAGAGTCGCGGCTTTGTCATTCGAGGCGTATCTTTCGAGCGCGATAAATAATCCGCTCGCGTACACGCAGTCGATACTATCGACTTCCTTTATTTAATCACGAATAAAATCCATTCTCTCGGTTTCATCGTTCCAGCTGTGCGTAGTGTGTGATCGTTAATTTTTCCGATATTCCAGCGCTACGCGTCGCCATTTAAATCTGCTCCGGCCATTTAAAAGCGTCATTTAAATCCGTCACGAGGCAAAAGTGATCGTCATCGCATTAATATCTCGTTTATGCCTGGGGGTGTCACGCCCGTTTCACGCACGCGGCCATGCGTGCATGCAACTTGTTATATACATATTGACGCATATGCTCTATCGCCGTAAACAGGCCTTTGTTGGAAAAAAAACACATTTAAAAGCATTCGATAGCGATGCGTGACTTCGAATCGCTTTCGGGAACGTCCGCTCTTTGATACTCTTCATTTCCGCACCTCGTTGCATAGATCTTTACAGATTATATCTTTTAAAAATTATCACGCATAAAGTTTTTTTTTCTTATATTAAATTATTAACGTTTTATGCAAACTTAGATTGATTTTATATTATTAAATAACAAATACAAGACAAATTCGTTATATAGAAAGCAATAAATAGAAAAATAAACGATCAAATGGCGAGCAAAAGAAGATATTTTATATAAAATATTTTGCTTTTATTTAAATTGAACAAACATGTTTCAGCTGTACTTAGCCGAACTCTCCTCAGTGTTTTAGAAACAATTAATTAATTTGCGTTATTAGAACGTTTTACAACAGACACGATAATAGAAACGGTTTAGCATGTAAAGAAACGATCGGTAAATATAATAAGAAAGAAGAAATTACTTATTTGAGGCATTTCGTAATTTATGGATACTAATTTCGTAACATACACGAAATTATACAGTAATTTATACATTAGAAAGAGAACAAATAAGAAATTATGTCAAATTTCCTGCATTACTAATTGCAAACTTTTCCGTCTTTAGAGTTTCTGGTTGTTAAACTCTTACAGAAATGTAATTACTGACAGTATTAAATTGACCATTAATTATTACTTAAGTACTAACCAACAGTACTTTTAATACTCAAAATAAATAAGGTCCTGCGCACAATAGAGGAATATTAAATATTAAGCATAGGAATTAAAATTTCTGAATCACTTTCCTTAATGAATATTAAACGTCATACACAATGGATACGAATAAAATATAAAATATATATGTGCCGTACAAGATACAACGAAACTTATTATTTATTTATAGTACTCATTGAAGAAACTGACTAAAATTTTAATTCTTGTTTCTAATTTCTAATATTCTTCAATTGTGCAAAGAGCCTAATAATTATTGGTTAATTTAATACTATCAGTATTACATTTCTGTAAGGAAAGCGTATTTTTCAATGAAATTACTACAATGAGAGAAAAAAGTTGTTAACTTGATTAAATTTCTTCAGTTTAAATATTAATGTATTTAAGTTAAATATATAAATACTTGAACCGAAGAAATTTAATCAAGTTGAAAAATTTTATCAATTTAACAACTTTTTTTCTTAGTGTATGCGGATACAAAAATCCTGTGAATTAATTCTATGGTTAAGATATAAAACATTGATGTTATGCTGAACTTGTATCGATATAGTCAAGCAATATTGTCTAAGTCTCTTATTTGGTTGTAACAACCGCGTAGTTCATAGAGTATATAATTATTTATAATTGTCAAAGCTTATTATTCGTGTGGCAGTTTCTGACGTTTGTTAAATAATGACTTATATTATTAACTTTATTACTTCCGCAAAGTATCCGAGCAACGCAATTTTTTATAGACCGTATATTTTTCTTGAATAAACGTTTTTTGGAAGTTCTCGTGAATATGTGCGCTTTTCTGAAAGAAGACAAATATTAATCTTGATACATGCTGCGCGATGAGAAATTCTGTGTATAACGCCAAGTTATTAGCGTAGATCATGGGCGGGAATTATGGCGCGGCTCGTTCCAGTATGCATGTGTATGTGTGCCGAATGACTTATGTCATATCATGGAGAAGGGGGTTTTTCAAGGAAGTGCATAATAGCGGATGAACCGTGTGTCGCATGTTATTAGCATTTTAGTATCACCTTCCAGTAACTTCGGAGTAAACGTACGAAAAAAAGTAAAAATTTAATTTTACATCACGAAGGCGGCTTCATAAGAATGGAGATTACAAAGGATGATGTTCATTTTTCTTATTCCACACGTCACGCGATCTGTTATTATTAACCGATTATTCAAGCATCAATTACTGCTGACAAAAAATTACTGAAAGTGACGTATAGTAGTTTCAATCACAATTGATAGCGCGTGTAGTATTATCCGTCATATAATTGGTGAGCTAAAATTTACAATATGGAATAACTTTAAATGTTTTTTCGATTATAAAATTTTTATTACTGTGAAACAGAAATTTGCGAATTATTAAATTATGATATACCGCTTATATTGTTATTATATCACGTGATTTTTTTCTTTTGATTGATTTATACCGTTATTGTATAATTTACTCTTGTTACGTTTATAGTTTGTTTTATGCGATATAATTTACTTTTTCGAACTAAATCGAGTTCCTCCGTTTCCTCTACGCTCACAAATTAACGCGATATCCAATTTGTGCTCGGTATTAATGACGTAGCATAACAGGGCGCGTCCAAAAGCGTCGCAGCGTTTAATTTATATAATTCCATGCCAGGATTCAATTTAATATTGTACTTGGATTCATTCATTCTAAATCTATTCTTGCAACGTTTAGCGTCTAATTACATGTGTAACTCTACCCTACAAAGCAGCGCTGTGTGCCAAAAGAGAAACGTCAGAAGCGTCGTCCCTTTGACTTGAATTAGAGAGACGGTAAAACCTCAGATTACTCTCAAGGTGATTATTTGCATGAGAACGAGTGCGAAATACCACATAAAGCTATTCTTTGAACGTGAAATATACAAATGGCAAAGGGAATACTAAAAAATATATATATTGAGCAAACAGTACAATCCTGAAAATAATCCTGAAAAAGCACAGCGAGCTACAATATAAAATGTGTACCATTAAAAGCTTGACCTAGCGTAAAAATATAAAATAATTTTAAAAATATATAGCTGATACAAATATGCGAGTAGGATATATTTAAATTCTTATCACCGGAGTTATTTTGCGATGAGATAGACAATCTTATGAGGCACATTCCTTTTATTTGATTATTTCAAGAATGTTTTTATCAATTATTCTCCAAATATCAATCGGAAATTGCTTGTCGATATTAATTTAACATCAGTTATATATATCTAATACACTATGCAATTAAAGTAAGTAATGTAGTATCACAAAATTGCCTCGATTTACGGCACGTGTATTTGAGGTATACACTTCATTCCACGGAAAAATCACTCTCTCGAAAATGAAAACAGCCGGATAATAGCGTGCAGCAGTTCGTATTTCAGCTTCTCTACACTTTCCAGCGTGAGTAAACGAAAGCAAGTCGTCCGCTTTTATTAGAGTCAAGTCAACAAAACAATCTCACCCAGGAGGGTAATTAAACGCAAATCCGTGTTTATAGTTATATTACGTAAAATTACGCGTGTATGAGCATTACGGTTTCGTGAGACTCGCTAGTAATGATCGTCACGCGTTTGCCGTGATTAATTTTGAAGCGAGTGATTTTGAGAGAGATTGAGGTTGTCGTGCTGTTACTTGGGCCCATGAGCCGCAATAAAATATTAATATTGATATTTCTAAGAGACTAAGAAATTAAAAATAGATTTGACTTTTATTGAAACATGCGATGTAAAAAAATCTTGATCAATGTACTAAATATCAGAAACGGAAATTTAAAGAGAAAGAGATTGCGAAGCTGGTCTTCTTATATATAAATTATATTTTATCAACTCGGGAAATGGCAAAAAGGTCATTTGCATTTTATTTTACACCGCATAAACGTTTTCACAAACGTTAGATTTTTAGTACCGCGAGCTTCGCGTATTAAATACAGAGCTTTTTCAAGGAAAAATTATTCCTGCAAATATGTCAACCACTGTCTTTTTTATTTCAAGTGGAATTAACATATAAATGATTACTAGCGCGCGGAATTAAGGGAAAACTCGCGGCAGGGATAGAAATCGCCGAAAATATCCGCAAGCATGTGCTTTTCAAAGCGACCTCACAACCGCTTTTGACAGCTTTTCGCTTGCACGCCGTACGGAAGATAGGAAAAAAAAAAAAACAATGCGGACCGAACGGCGGGAAAAAAAATTCGCGTAAATCGCAAATATGACTAAACGCGTGCTCTCTATCGACAGGCGGAAACGAGATGTGAGATGTAAACGTAGGGATGATGAATTTTGTATACACGAAAAATATGCGTTTAATCTGTCTACAATGCTACGTCGCGTGATAGATAAAGTACGTACGCATGTAGCACTCGTGGCGTCGATCTATACATATATGTGTATATGTAGGTCGGATCTTCTCGCTTCGAGTTATTTCCGAGTTTCAGGAAGGAATTGTCAGGTTCATTTTCATTTTTAATTTCCATCGCGAATGTAACATAAAAGGTCAATATTTTTGTAGCACAAAAAGTGAATCTTTTTCTATAAGGGAAATTATGGTACGGGCAGTTTTCGCGTGATTTTCACTCACAAGCAGAGATTTGAATATATTTCTGTTCCTTGAATACTTACATATAATGTGATATTCCTTTTCCTTATGTATTTTTTAATTAATGCTATGGGAAAAAGCGAAGTTACGAAACGTTAAAGAAAATTATTCTATGCAGATAAGAAGATTCTGTGGTACTTCCTATGTAAAATATTATATATAATGGGGGAAATCCGGGGTTACAGAGTCAAACTTCATCAAACCTCTTAACTTGTTCCCATGTAATTTTTCCACTCTTGGCTGAAGGAACGAGATACTACTCGCGCCGCACTCGCGTGATTCATTCTACACATGTATAATTTATTTCGACTCGGTGCTTTCTGCGCGGCGCATAATTTATTCCAACGTACAATTTCATCCCGAATCCTGGAAATTACCTTCGGCGAGCGAAAGCTTTAATTCCGGGGAGACGTTTGTTCATTGCCGAACTTGCGGAACGTCCAACGCGAAAAATCGACGACTCCCCGCGGTCGTGAAAGTAATGAAGAACTGATGCGCACGGAACAACGGGAATCGGCGCTGATTGCACCGTAATTTATTCATCGGCGCAGTGATTGCTCCCGCGATTTATTAATTATTTGCGATGCGTCACGCGCGCTACCGCATTACGTGATTTGTACTGTTGCACATTCTCTCGTTAATTCGGCGCGAATCTAGTGGCAACTACCTCAAATCGATGCGACGACGAAAACTGGGCGAAAAATAGGATCTAACCGCGCGGCCAGTCGGCCAGTGAAAGCAGAGTGGAAACCATAATTGCTTAGTTCCCAGCAATCTATTTCGAGATCCAATATCCGTAGCCTAAATCATCGTCGTGATATCTGGAGATTGAAAGTAGAAAAATCCAGGACGCATGATTAATCCTTACTTTACCTTAAGGGTATCCATTTCATTTGTAAAACAATTTTTTTTATTAATAAAAATGTATATATGGCTCTATGAATTAATCAATATCATATATATAATATCATATATATAAAAATTGTTTAAGCCTTTTACCGAGCCGCTGTTCATGCGTAATTTACAATGAAAATTATCGTTACAAATAAATCATAAACGCAATTTTTTTGTTCTAGTGGTTCTAACGCCACAAAATTATAAATACAAGTGAACTACATTTTCTATCTAGTTTAATTTTTTGCCAAAAACACTTTTATTTTATATAAATAATATATATCTTTTTTATATTATTTTTTATAATATTATGTAATTAAAACATTCTATGGATGAAAAAACAAATGAATAAAACATTTACATAGAAATGCAAAAAAATGTAAATTTTGACTTTTTTCATTGAATTCCTATACAAAATACATATAGATACACGGAAAGGACAATTTTATTGTAGTATCTAAAAAGTTAGCTAGATACAGATCAGAAAACAATTTTATGTTGGGCTGTCAAAATAATTATGTAAGTCCAAGTATGATAATATTGCTGCAAAAATTTTGACATTATAGTAACCAGCTTAAACGTCTAATATAACTTTTTTAATGGTTCAACATAATTATTTTCAGATCTTTATTTCAGCAAAATTGTTCCGTGTACCCGCGTACCACTTCGGTGGAAATAGGTGTATAAAAAAATAAAGCCTGATTGCTCAACCACAATTATTCCAAAAAAGTGTTTTTGGCATAAAATTAAAATTAGATAAAAAATGTAGTTTACTTGTGAAATTTCAGAGCGGTAGTACCACTAGATATAAAAAAAATTGATTCACAAATGAAATGAGTATTGGGATATCACTTCGGTAAAGTGAATGTTGTGTAATTCAAGCGTAATTTTGGAAGAATAGGACAAAATACAGCCACGAATATATATATATATATATATATATATTCTCTCTTTTAATAATCTATGATGAATCAAGCTGGAAATTGTGTAGGCAGAGAAGATAATTGAAAGATAATTAAATTTCGATAACAAAGATAAAAATGAAAATTGAATTATACTATTATTAAAATTTCTTTAAATTTGTATCAAGTTAATGAACTATAATTAAATGTATTATAATAGGATTCCACAATTTATCAAAGCAGAACTTTAAAATAGTAATAAGAATTGAAGTAGGATTATATATACTGTCATTAAAATTTCTTTAAAGTATTTAGTCGATAATGTGAACGTATATTTTAATTTATTAAAGATTCTACGTAGAAAAAAATAGCTAAAACTTTACTTGAATGCAGATCTGAAAACAATTTTGTTGAACGTTTAAGCTAATTGTTAGAATGTCAAAACTTTTTACAGCGTTGCCTTCATTATTATTTTGATGGTCCAACAAAATTACTTTCAGATCAGATCAGATTGATTATCTAGCTAAATTTTTAAATACTTCAGCAAAACCGTTCTTTCAATTAATGTACAATTCAGATAGAACTTTAAGCTCACGAGCTTAAGTTTTAAGAAAGAACCTTCAGAAATATTATAAGATACTGCAACAGATTCACAGAGATATTACAAAAACAATGTTTCGTTAAAATGTATGAGCATGGCCGCGCTGGCATGTATCAGCATTCGATTAATAAATATGTGCTTGTCGCGCGCTCGATCTTTTTATTGCGACTATTCCTGCGGTCTGTGCGCTATGGGGTGGGATATACGGTTCCACCATCTGCCATCGACGATTTAAATTTCAAAGCTTCGTCCGTACTGTCCCACATTATTCGAGCTCGAGCGCGAGAAAGCTCGCAGAACTGCTCGCAATCGCGGACGTAATCCGCGACGCAAACGTTTACGGGCCTTCGCACATCAATATAGGTGTAGCGATGTAATTTCTGGGCGTTATACGGCCAAAGGGAGGCCACCAAAGGGAGACAGCAAATCCGCGTTAACGTGCCGCAACGAATTCTTGAAATCAGCTGAAATAGCTTTTAATACGTTTTCTTTGATCGACACTCCTGCGCGTGCAACCGTGATTAATCGGGCCAGATTACGGGGGAGGAAAAAAACATATCTTGCGGTCAGAAAGAATTATTTATGGGATTGCAACGGGCGACGCGTGATTAAACGAAATCTCGCTTTCATAACGCTTTATATAGTAAGTGCCGCTAAGCGTTTGCCCGAAATTGACGTCGCACGGATATTTACGAGAAGACTTTTTTCTTCGCTAATTCCGACATTTCTTTATAGCGATCAGTCAAACAAGTCTCCACAGATGTTTACGCGAGAGGATGTACGTTAACAAGAAATAAATTGCGGTAAATTTCCGCGTGTATGCACATGGAAAATTTACGAACATGCATTCTTTATATATCATACTTTGTCGAGAAATTGGAAGATATGCGAACCTCTCTGCATCGTTGGAAAATATTTTCACAACAGATTCTTCGACAAGCGCATTGTTGAACGTTAATAGATACGTTACATTTTTCTCAAAAATTCCACTTGAATTAAACTGAATCTCAGAATGATTTCGAAGATAAACAGAATTAAAAAGTTGACGTACGACAGAAAAAAAAACAGAAATAAAATTGCACCGTGAGGAATCGTTATGATACCGAAAGGAAGACTTCCGAGAGCGCAAGAGGATCGCGTTTTCGAAGTTCGCGGAAGATGCGATTCGTAAATCGCGGAAGAGATGCAAAGGTGGTGCATCCGGGCACAGTGAAAGGATGATGTACAGAGTCGTAACTTTATTCGGCAATGATAAACACGATTGGATCGCGGCTGATCCGCGCTATCCGTCGCGCAACTTCGTCGAAATCTCTAAAAGGACGGAGATACTTGCGCCCGATTCCAGCATGCGTACATTTAAGTAGATTTCAAGGTTCATCTACGCGCGCCGCGTAATGCGTCGACGGGCGTGCAACGTTATCTGCTCGACGAAGTTTGCTTAATCCCCTTAACGTCTCTCATCCAGAGAGACCGTTCTCCTGTCGGCTTAAAGTACCATTCGCGCAGTGAACAGGTTGCGACTCGTTGCGCAGTCCGGTTAGCTGTCGCCGGCTAATTCTTTAAGGCCATTAACGAAGCTGCGCTAATAAATCGTAGAAACGGCCGCGCTGGTCGGTGAGCCAATTCTGTAAGTAGAAACGACGGCGTATCATTTATTTAAAAGAGCCGGAATGGATACTCTCACTTCGAGAGACGAACACGGATTGATCAAATCCTGAGACGTGAGAGCCAATTTGGTCCTTTCATTTCGTCGCGGAGCGCGGAGCCTCGACGGTTTTCAGAAAAGATTGGCGGGCGAGATAAATTTGAGAGACATTTATTTTCTATTCCCGTTTATATATCTTTATTTTTACATTAACTTCTCTTTTCATATAGGATAAGGTTGCCGAAATCGCACCACTTTTGACATAAAGGCTTATAACTAAGAAATTATGAGGAATATTTTTAATTTTCTTACATCATAATAAAGTACAACATTTCTCCTTTCATATTTATTTTTTTCAGAATTTTATGTATTGTCATAAATTTTCAAGAAGCCTTCAAATAGTGCGATTTAGGCAACCGGTCGCACCACAGGTTAATATTTTTCTTGAGGTAAAGCGGTACTTTTTTTACTATCTAACGCATTTTTGCTGCTGATTCTT
>QKQZ01030067.1:0-17871 GCA_003595255.1 Solenopsis fugax | reverse complement strand
GGCGGTCCTGGGATTGTCGCTCGACGTTTGTATATGGGCACCGTCCTGTCGGTGCTCCTTTATAGGGCCCCGGTATGGTCGTGGGGGCCAGGGGTTGCGCTAGGATACTTATGAGGAGTGTTCAGCGCCGAATGGCCGCTAGGGTCACCCAGGCCTACAGGACGGTGTCCTTCGCGGTGGCAACCGCTCTGGCGGGAACTCCGCCCGTGGAGCTCCTTGCGTTGGAGAGGAAAGAAGTTTTTTGGAGGGTGAGGGGCCTTCGGGCGGAGGGGTATATTCCTACGGCCGGAGCGGTTGCTAAAATCAAAGAAGAGAGGGTAAAAACCCTAGATAAATGCAATTATTAGGGGTCCGAGCCTGAGCGACACTCTTGGGACTGCTGATGCCATCCGGCCCCCGAATGGGTAGGGAGGTCGCACGGGGGGGGCTTACATACAGGTTGACGCAGGTGCTCACCGGGCACGGGTGCTTCGGTGGGTACCTGTGTCAAATAGGAAGGGAGCGTTGATTATAAAACTAGGTGTCTTCGCTATGATGGTAGCAGCGAAGATATATCCATTCGACGAAGTACATCCTGAAGAACAGATAATAATAGGGGATTCAGAAAACAATGATGGACGAGTCCAGAAAATAATAAATTTGTTGCGTCTGGATCACCTAAATGAAGAAGAAAAAACAAATATCACTAGCCTAGTAACAAATCATTCGGAAAGATTCCAACTACCAGGAGAGCCATTGGGCGCAACTATCGTGTCAAAACACTGTATATTTACTACTGACGACCGTCCGATTAATGTCAAACAGTATCGCTATCCACAAATACATAAGAAAGAGATACAACGACAGGTCGACGAGATGTTAGAGAAAGGTGTTATAGAACTATCGGGTTCGCCTTACAACTCTTCGTTGTGGATTGTTCCTAAGAAAGATGATTCGCTTGACAATAAAAAATCTTGTTATCGATTTTCGAGCGCTCAATGAAAAAACAATCGGTGACGCTTACCCATTGCCAAACATCATTGATATCCTTGATCAACTAGGAAGTGCAAAGTATTTTTCAATATTTGACTTAGCCTCAGGATTTCACCAGATTTTAATGGATGAAACCGATAAGCATAAAACCGCTTTTTCAACTCCATACGGACATTTTGAATATAATCGCATGCCTTTTGGATTAAAGAATGCCCCAGCAACATTTCAGAGGCTGATGGATCAAGTTCTGACTGGATTGCAAGGAATAGAACTCTTTGTATACCTTGACGATATAGTAATTTATGCTCGATCATTGGAGGAACATGAGCAAAAATTTAACAGACTCATGAAGCGCCTATCGGAAGCAAATTTATTCTTACAACCGGACAAGTGCGAATATGCCTGGTACGTACAAGTGACACGCGACGTAATAATCATGTGTGGTAAATGCGTGACAGATGAGCATATATTTTGCAGTTTTAATCGACTACGCGCAGTTTGGCGACAATTACTCCCCTTTTCAGAACCAACGCATATAAAAATCAAAGGAAGGACTGTATCGCCATTCTACTTGATAATTACTGTGGCGCCTATGTGAACGGGTACGCACCTGTAGGTGCGCCCGTTCGGCCGCCACTGCACACGCTCGCGCGCTACCCTAGTACCGCGGCGCTAACGCCAGATGGCGTGTTTCTCGGGAGTGAGAAACAGCACGGGCGGTATATAAGGAGTTCCGCGAACCGAGCAAATTCAGCCTTCGCTCGCCAGCTTCACGGCGAGCACATTCGTATCGCTCGAGGATACCGAGTCCAGCCAAGGATATCTACCGGCGTATCCCTTGTCGACCGGCGCGACTTCCAACCAAGCGCTGAGTACAGCACAAGGACCCGGAGGAGTCATCTGAGGTTGAGTCCATCTGCTCCCTCAGCGTCACTCGAGAATTTTTTCCGGCCAACGTCGAGCCTTGCTCCGTTGGCGTCGAAGCCGAAGGACAACGCTCCCTTAGCGTCGAGCCTTGCTCCGCGAGGTCGAGCCTCCATTGCTCCCCGAGTGTCGAGCCTCGCTCCACTACCGGGTCGAGCCGCGACTGCTCCCCAGGCGTCGAGCTCCGCTCCGCTACCGAGTCGAGTACTTCGTCCTGGCGCCTACAGCCACTCAGCCTGCCGAGACTCCAGAGGACACGACCACCGAGGCTATTCCTCAGAGACGAAGATCCACGCCAGTGCCGTCCAGTGTCACCCTCGTGGCATACAGACGTGCCAGAGGCTCCTATATCGCCGCTCAAGGAGCCGCGACCGGTGATCAGCAGTGGCACGCAGACCTACAGCCAGCGGGTCACCAGGGGCACGCAGACCTCTCCCCTGAAGTGCCGGGAGTGTTCAATCCGACGCCGGGTTAGGGAGAGATCCGAGGACACCCGGAAGCCGAAGCGGACTCGAAGCAAAAGGCAACGGAACTAAACGGTCCTTTTCAGGACCAACTCAATCGACCCTTTTCAGGGCCAACTTCAAGAGCCCAAACGGTCCTTTTCAGGGCCCCAACACCTAAAAACCTAATTGGTTCCAAACTACTAGAGTTTGACGAATCTATTTGGTGGATTGAATCACAAATCCCCAAAATTACTAATCCGGAAAAACGTCTTGGTTACGTACCTATGACAATATTAACAAAGGGAGTATACTTCGGAGATGCATTAGTGACTAATGTAGGTGGGAAGGCATATCTGCCGCTTATAAATGTAAACGAGATGGACTATAAAGTTAAGATACCTTTGGTGGAATTGGAAGACTTCGAGATTAAAGAAATTTTGGAAACTGAGGATTCAAATAAACCTCGTGAGCATCAGATGCCCGAGTGCAAGTCTACGTCGGATCAAAAGAGAACAACCTCTGAAAATGCCACTGAGACCCTAGAGCACACTGTGGTACAAGTTAAATATTCTTCAATGATACCCGACTTTGGAGACGATGATAGGAAACTGGTGGAAGATTCTCAGTCTGCAAATGATTATATCACCGAGACCCGAGGGCACACGGTGAATAATCCTAGTTATGGTCTTGAACCCAATGAATCTCATTTTAATTCATTAGTCCCATTATTGAGACTAGATCACCTGAATCCTGAGGAAAAGGACAGTGTGATGTCTCTAGTTGGAAAACACACAGAGAGGTTTTATCTACCTGGGGAGCGGTTAGGAGTAAACACTACTCTCCAACAGGCACCTATTAATGCTCTTTACCAAGGGTATCTGCAATGTGTCAATGAGCTCACTGCTCAGCGAATCTTTACCTGGTTGGACTCCATGATCCCAGACATTGCATTGAGACTGAAATTAACTCTTCAGCAAGCATCAGGATCAGGATTGACTCTATGTAAAATTATTGGAAGAGCAATACGCAAATATCCAAATTTCCCTTGGGGAAGATGTGATACTTTGACAAGTGGAGAATTGATGGCATGGAGAAATGCCATGAGAATCATAGGAAATAACATGTACTATGGATTCAAAAGAGATCTGGGTGATGCTAGATCTACATTGTATAAATCAATAGGATATGTTGCCAAAGAACTCCTAGTTAAGATTAATGGAGAACGAACTCTCTTAAGATATGCCGAAAATATTAAGAATAAGGCTGCATTAAATAGAATTATTACAAATTATATTAATACATATACAGCCGAAGACATTGAAGAAACTCCAGAAGAACAAGGGAGAATCCCACGCATAGCAGACCTTGAACAGATTGCTATGTTTGCTTAAATTCAAGAATTATTCACAATTAAGTTTATATTTTTAATCATGTTTATGACATTAACAATTATTTTTATGTTACTAATAAAACTATCATCGGTGAAGATACAACAAAAAGAATTCTTTTAAAATTTCTAAATTTGTATTCTTAAATTTTGAAATTTTCTTTAGGTATCTTTAATTTGGTTTAATTTGGCTTTAAATTTATAATGGCTAATCGACCACCAAATAACCCACCTCGTCCACGTAATCCAGATCCTCAACCTGGACCAGGAGAACCTTTTCCTCCTAATTGGGAACTTGTAGGAGAATATGTTATTCCACAATATGATCCTTAGAATTTGAATGTCCCACCAGATCTAGATTATAAGGTTCTTGGAGCATGCAATAATCAAGAATTTAGAAACTACTATATTAGTGAGTCTCCTCTAACTCGATTGCTCAAATTTACTCCAATAAATCGTTGGCCCATAGTAGTTCCATTTACACATCTATTAATGATTGCAATGTGTACAATCTATGTAGAAGCAAGATATCATTACACTGAAATAGCCAATATACCCCTGAAAAAGGCTATGGTTTGTGGTGAAGTATTGTCACCAATGATCAACCCTCGTAAATATACAAACAATGAGGATGCTAGAGCATCTGTTGTCTCATATATGAAGCGTGGTCTTATTGATGACATATTTGGGAATCTTGGGACCTATGACAATAATACTTATGGAGTATTTTTGCATCGAGAAGAAGTTGTTCGACATTTTGAGGTAAATCACCTCTTTCAAGCATATCCACCAACAGGAGAACAAATAATGGCTTTAACTCTTGATCAAGCAGTTGCCATGATTATGTATTTTGCAAGTTACATGAATCAGCCTCTAATGCAATCAACCACTTCGTAATGGCCTATTGTGCTTTAGCAAAAAGAGGAAATATAACTGATGAATTTTGTAATAAGATTCAAAATGCCATTCGTGATGAGTTAAGAGTAAACTACTACTGGAATACTATGAAGAAGGACATACAGGAATTTATTCGGAGATGTCGCCAGTGCCAGGTTAAAAAATTAACTAGAGTGAAAACTAAACAACCTATGATTATTACAAATACCCCTGACACTGCCTTTGATAAAATCTCTTTGGATATAATGGGACCCCTTCCCACTACGAATAAGGGTAATCTATATTTGCTCCCCATCCAGGATTTGTTAACAAAATATTCCGTGGCAGTCCCTTTGAGAGAAGCAAAGTCTTTAGCAATAGCAAATGCCTTCTTGAAATATTTTATATGTATATATGGAGCTCTCAGAGCAATTCTCACTGATCAGGGAGCCAATTTTCTTTCAGCTCTGATAAGACACTTGACGAAGAAATTTAAAATACAACATTTCAAAACCACTGCTTATCACCCACAATCTAACGCATCCCTAGAGAGATCTCATCATGTTCTAATGGAATACTTACGAACGCAAGTAGACAAAGAAGAAAATTGGGACAAGTATATAGAATTAGCAATGTTCTCTTATAATACTAGTGTACATGAGGGAACCCAGTACTCACCTTACGAGTTAGTCTTCGGAAAATTAGCTCGTTTACCATCAGCCCACGTACCCATTGACGAAAGTCTAGAATTAACCTACCAGGAATACTTAACTAATTTGTTTAATAAAATATACGACTTACAGAACGATGTCCGCTTAAATTTAATACAAGCCAAGCAAAGGAGTAAGGCCTATTATGATAGGAAAATTAACCCTCAAAACTTCAATGTAGGATCTAATGTATTTTTATTAAAGGAACCTTTTAAAGGCAAATTTGCCGAACAATATTGTGGACCCTATCGCATTATCGAGCAATTCCCTAATAATAATGTCAAAATTCTGATTAATAACAAACCCCGAATAGTTCACGTGGACAAGTTAAAATTATCCCATATCGAACCGGGTTGAAGTTTTAATGAAATCCTGCGTGTTCACAGATTATCAGCATCGCTGAAATAAGCATCAAGCCCATTGGAGTCATTACTTACCCAGAGGCCCACTCAGATCTACAGCCTACGCAGCTCCACAGGAGAAAGACTCCATAGTGCCGACACTGCGAATACTTTCTCAGTGATACTATATATGTGTGTTTAAAGGAAAACTTTCTACTTCTACGAATTTTACAGATAAAATGGGTTCAAAGTGAACCCATAGATAATATGGAACCTCTTTCGAGCATTTTAAATGAATATGTGTCCGCCATATAGAATTAGAAGGCGTAATGTAATGCCTGTAGACGAACCATACAGACCTTGGCTCAATTCAGCACTCTGCTGTATCATGATTTTCTTTAAACATCGTGTTCACGGAGGAATCATTTGCGACGAATGTTACGAGAGCCACTCCCCGTCTGTCGATAATTTGTATAATCATATATCTCGTCATTATATTCATATTGGCGGTACCAACGAACTTCTCGAACAGTGCCAAATTTGTGATATAATAATCCCAAGAAATCGGGCCGCCAGCTCTTGTCCGGTCTGTACCGATTCATTGAGTGGTTTTGAGCAACATTTGCGTAATTCCAACGATCGGCCGTATAATAGTAACGAACCGACTATTATAATGATAGCCCAAACCAGCACTCCTAGGGTGGCTGAAATTTGAATTGTTGAAATTGTTAATTATATATCAACAAGCATCGATATTTTGGTTAAGAAATTAAAATCAGGGTCGATCGGTGGATTGTCCAAGACTACTCATTTCTGAAATGCCAGGCTCCTCGAGGACCAACCCCCTATTCCCGCAAATCGACACCAATCCTGAATTCTATATAATATCCTGCGCTCAGGGCATCAGATACAGTTGCATAACCAATGATAACCCTGGTTACGGTTGCAGAGATTGCACAATCGGTTATAGCGACGATGTCGAAACAGCGCACTTGGTTCTCTGTGGTTGCTGGCCACTTAGTACTTGTATGATATGCGATAAAACTCTCCTGGAAACGAGACCTTTGGCTTACTGCCGGGGTTGCCGTTTAGCCTATAATACCGCAAAGAATAGCATTAATCTTGGCAATCGCCAGATTGCACAGCTTGGTTACGATCTCCATGGCCGTGAAATCACGCATCTGGTCTTGAAAGAACCCTCTGTTTAGATTGAGAATCATATAATCAAAGAAGTTCTAGAATTTAAGATTTCAATTTCAATATATTGTCGTGTCGCGCAACTCAGTATGCGATCAATTATATATATAATATGCTGAACTTCTCCCACGTTTATCACTAGTGATTAACCTTAGGTTAATAAGATTTCTATATCGATACATTAGATAGGAGTTCGTAAACTTTGTTAAGAGCCACGGAATTCTGTCGTCACCTCATAATCATGTTTAAGGTCTTAACTACGCCAAGGAGGCTACACAGCTTGCAGTATCTCGCATTGCCGTCCGTAGCAGACCGGGTACTGCGAGATGCATCCAAGCTGAGCCTTCGGTTAAGCATTAATGTATATTTTTATAACTTTCCTGGATATAGGGAAATAAAAAAACAGGGACATGTTAACATTGTCGGTGAGGAGGTAAAATTTTTAGTCACCTGCGACGACAGAATCGCCGTAAATGATAGCTCAAGCCTGTCCTCAATCATATCTGAGGACGTGGCACTAAAATTATATAGATATTTAATCACTGTTGGCCTAACTGTCCACAGGGATGAATCAGGGATTTTCTATTACGAACAAAAATTCTTGCGGTACAATGTTATTAGAAATAGTTTATCTTTCTTCGGTGATACGTCCAAATGGACTCTAGCACAATAGCAGAAATATTTTACGGTGTGGGACAAGTGTAACCCCTTTAGACCCAGACCCGCTTATGGGTATCACTATTTCCCAGATTCATCCTTTCGTGGATTACAAGGAGAATATACATTCGCCCGCGTTAAATACAATGTGATGGATTTGATACTTTAGCGTGACAAGATTTATAATCTCGTACTTCAGAATTGCACAGTAGCCATCTCTAACACCTATTGCTTATACGCATATATACAGATACCCTTACTTCAATTGTTGAAAATACAATAAAAATGATTAAACTACTGACCTCTACACATAAGTTATATTCACTGCAAGACCTCGCCTTGTTCCACGCAGCTGATAGAATGTTGCGAGACGCCTCGAAGCTAAGCTTCCACCTAGATGTTGACGTTTATATTTATAATTTTCCGGGATTCCGGGAAATTGAGAAATGCAATTATATTAATGATATTGGTGAGGAAATAAAGGTCCAAATCATGAAGGACAAAAGAGTTAGAGTTAGCGGAATCGAGTGCCTCTCAGCAATTACACCTAAGGACCAGGCGTTAAGCTGGTACAAATATTTTAGCCAACAGTCCAATCTTTCTATTTATACTAATGAAGCAGGAATATTTTATAACGAGGAAAATTACTCCCATATTATCTCCTCAAAGACGATGTACGCTACTTTAGAGACACTTCTGAGTGGTCTCATCGCGATTGGAAAAGTTACAATGGAGCAAGAAATAGAATTAGATCAATTTTTCGAGACTTTTCTTATTGACCCGGAAGATGATGTAGATTTCGGACAACAGGAGGTCATAAATGGAAGCTAATCACCTATCAGCACCTATAACGAATGATGAAAGCTTATTCCTGCTGAAGTATGATAAATTCTACTGCAAAAGACACAAAAAATTAAAAAATAAGATAATAGATGAAAACATAGACAAGCATATCTATCAAGCTTGCGATGATCCATATCTATGTTTAACTTCAATTATCAATTCAACTGAAATCAACATCGATGAGGCTAAAATTATGTATCTAAGAATGCTCGAAACTTCTATAAAATCTCTTTCAATCCACCAAATCAACTTCAACGAGAATTCTTTACATAAAAATGATATAGAAACAATTAATAAAAGAAATCTTTCTTTACTCAATTACATAGTGGAAAAAGACGAATTGTTTACTTATTTCTTAAAAATGAAACAAGTTGAAAAGGTTAAAGAAAAAAATTTGTCTTAAAAGGATTGAATATGGTAAGTTAAAAAAATACAATAATATTGAAGTTGACAGAGATATTTTCTTTTTTAATTGTAACAAACATGGGACAAGTATAGGTCCAACAAATCTTTTAATATGTGTTCTTGATATCTACCAAAGTTGTTTTAATATTATGTTTTATTCCAGGATTGCTGATTTCTTAAAAAAATGCAATAATTATAGTCTTTACAATTCAATCAAAAACGTAACAGAGGAAATCGAAAAGATAAGACCTCACTTCGGCGATCAGACTTTTAAATTCTTGGCATTGTGGGAGTCACTTCTTATAGGGTATATAATTAATGACCCCATTAATGACTTAGGTTTTTCACAACTCTATGATAGCACTTATAATGAGATGGTAGAGATTTTACATAATGCTAAAATAAGTATTTGTGTGATTGATAAACTACTCCCAAGAAGTCGAGACAAGGACGAAATTAAAATGTTTGTTGAAATTATTGGAATTAATAAAAATTTTGGACATCCTTGCTTAGATGTAGATGAAGGTTTTACAGAAGTTAGAAACATTGTAACTGAAAAGGCCACAATAAATTTTGATATTGTTAATTCTGCTGTAGCCATCTTTAAGAGAGATTTCATAAAGGAATATTATAACAAGAAAAGAAAATGGCCATCATTAAAATATACTCCGGAATAACTAATACTATGAACATAATAAATATCCTCCACGCTCATTAGATCTTGATTACAAATGTTGGAATCAAGTAGAATTTAATCAGTTATTTGACTATGATTACAGTCCAGACACAAGCGAGCTGCTAAAGGACTCTGCATCAGCACCAGATATGGATCAATGGTTCACATCATACGATCATTGCTCATTTATTAATTTATATAATAAGAAAAAACCCAGTTGTAATGATATAAAACCTACAAGAACGATGGAAAGATACTTAATAGGGAACGAATATGAAACATGTAAGAAATTGTATGAAATAGATAAGAAATATTTTGACCCATTAGATTTTACAGCAGTTCTTTGTAGAAAAGAACAAGAAGTAAAGCCTAAGGGCAGACTTTTTGTAAAACAGACTTACTTGCAAAGATTAATCCAAATATCAATGGAGCAGAATATTGCAAATCAAGTATTGAAGTACATTTCTGAACAAACCATGACTGACGGAGAATTGCAACAAGTAAGACGTCTTGCTGAGACTGCAAAGTCACAAGGAGAAACTTTAGAGATATTTAACCTTGATTTAAGCAAATGGAATATTAGATTTAGACACGCACTTGTCTACAAATATGGAGAAGTACTTGATCAATTATTTGGCTTAGACTCAGCATATAAATACAACCACCTCTGGTTCTTAAAAGCACAGGTTTTTAACAACTCAAGACTTTGTCCTCCAGACTATGATAGCGATGGCAATCCTATACCAGGACGATTTTTTTACAATAATCACCAAGGAGGAATGGAAGGGATGAGACAAAAATTATGGACCATAATAACAATTACACTCATTAAATTATCTGCAGAAGGCCTAAACTTATCAATAGATATTATGTGCCAAGGGGATAATCAGGTAGTTATGATCAGATATAAGGAATACCAACCAAATAATAAGGAAAAGTGAATTAAGAGAGACATTCTTAATTACACTTGAAAATAATTTAGGAAAAGTTAATTTGAAATTAAAAAGAGAAGAAACGTGGTTCTCAATAAAACTTTGTGAGTTTGGCAAAGTACGATATTACGACGGTGAAGCAATAAGCACAGTTATCAAGAGAGGGAGTAGGTTAATCCCTGATATAAACGGCGAAGTGCTCCTTCTTATCATGCTTATCAACTATTAACACAGTGACCGAGACTATGGCTAAATGTGACAACACACCTGATGCTTCATTTTTGATAAACCAATTTAATATTCTAAATTTTCTTTTCCGGAAAAAGGTGATTAATACTAGTGATGATTATGAAAGTATAATACAATATTTATATCACCCCTCTGATTTTGGAGGTATTACATTATCAACTTATTTCTCACATTTTATCAGAGGAAACGATGACAAATTACCTATTTGGATCTCTTTAATTAATACATTATACAAAAACTATTATGAAATATACAAAAAAGTAATTTCAATTAATCAGTTTGAACCAAACCTTGGAGAACCGCCAGTACGAAGACTAATAGAAGATATTTTCTGCCTTAACATTAAAGCACTACCATCTATAGAAATAAAATTAAGAACATGGTTACCGATCACCTGAAATCCAATGAGGTCACTAATCCCGAGATTAAGAAATTATTTTCCAATTTGAATGTATCTGATAATGAATTAATAGATATTATAAAAACTATGAAACCAATGTTACTTTCAGTAGCACATGAATTATTAAGAAATTCTAATTCAGGAATTATTTTAGCTTTGAGAAACAGATTTACTAATATCCAAACCATCAACAAACTTGTTCAACACAAATATTCAAGAGATTTTTTGACAATGATGTCTTCAAATAATGAATTAATAATAACATTATTGAAGAAGAGGAAGAAAAATATTGAAAATCCTTATCTTACAAAAATCTTAAATACATACAATTGTCCAACCATGATTTCGAGAGTAATCAGAAGGGACCACTGGAAATTAGAATTTATGGGGGAAACCAAATCCCACCGCTGCCACCAAATTTTCGAACTGTCACGTCCCGGGGGTCGGACACTTCCTCAGATCCTCTTACCTCGGTAGTGGATGTGAAGGCTGCTCCCTCTTTTTTACTCGCCTACCTAATCCCAACCTTATACATTATATCATGTACAAGCAACTACCGGAACAACCGTATGAAAATCACGTCCGTATCTCGTCCTTCAATCTTGTTCATTAAGTATTACATCCGAAATATGGACAATAGATAAGGTATTCATATAACCAAATTAATATCGCTTCTCTGTCTCCATAAGATAACGTCGTCAGTTGAATCGCTAACGACATTAATTTTCAAGCCCCGAAAAATTAGGAACCAAATATCGAATTTGGATCTACATAAACTACCATTAAATAACCTTTTGAGGCTTACGGTACGACCGCCGAGGAGTTTTACCTATATTAATTACGAAAAATCTCAGATTTCCAGAACAAACCGTATTTCAACGAAGTAGCCGGAGAATGGAGCGGAATCGCCAAGTGGGAAAGAGGCACCGCCGATGAGAGAAGTTTTGGCCGGCAGATACGACGACGAAGCAGCCAACGCGAAGGCAATGGCAAAATCAGCGTCACGGAGTGGCGAAGATGTCGTTGAACGCCGTGAGAATGGCAGAGACGCAGCAGCGCACAATTGATAAGCCGTTGGTTAAGCGACGTTTCATTAATACATTAGATATAGAGTCGCGGATAATTTTTTTTTCTCATATAATTATATAAATTTATATTAGGAGATTCATTTCATTTTATTTTTCTTTACTTGTCTTGACGACAAAGTTTTATTCAAGCATTTTGGATAGGTTATCATTATAATAATAACTGCTAAAACACGTATAGACAGTAGATTTTGATGTTCTGGATAATTTTAAATTGATAATGTTAGAGATACAACTAACATATATACACAGTAGAATTTGATTATAGTCAATTTATCTAAGATACTGTTTTAGTTCATTTTATTTTATTTTTTTTATAATTAATTTTAGTATTTTATTATCATCTTATTGTTTTGTATGCTTAACGTATTATTATCCTAACGCGATAGGTTTAATTAGTTTTAAACATTTAGTTAAGCGACCTGCAATAGGCAGGTCCAAACGTGCATGCATTTGTATATATCTGCGCGAGAAAGAGAAAGAGAGAATATAAGAGGCATCATGTGCCCATTTCTATAAGAACGCAGCATGGGCATTATAAATCTCATTCTCGTTCTCGCGGGAACGAATGCCGCGAAGAACGCGATTAAAAAAAAACGTAATGTGCAATATTGGGATTTAATAGTCGGTGGAAATCGAGAAATGCCGGCTAAACGTTTGAATCGTAACTCCCGCCAAGATGACCGACCGATGACGCCATCATGGAATTGGAAACGCGCGTGAAAGGAGAACGAATGTTCTTAACGCGCGAAGAACCACAGATTGCGTAACCCAATCGCAGCGCGTGGGCGCCGAGCAGAACGACGCGCGCAGAAACCGCGAGGGGAATTGAATAGGAATTCTGAGGGGTACATAATCCGGTGCACAAGGGGCATCAGGCCTTTTTCGTGGATTTCGGAACTTCGAGTTTGAGCTCTCAAGTATGAGAGACCGCGTGAAGTCATTCGTCTACCGTGTTCGTTTTCGGACTTAGAATAATTTCGAGTCGTTCGAACTTAGAATATTTCAGTCATTCGGACTTAGAATATTTACGGTGTGTGTAATTCATACATGATACTCGGGGTACATGTCAAATTCGTACATGATACTCGGGGTACATGTCAAATTCGTTCTACAACTTATTTCATTCGTTCATATAGATACAAGACGACGCGAATTGTAACGCGATTAATTCGTCATTATTTTATTTCATGAAACGCGACGCGAACATGCCGTGATATCGGTAGATCGTGTGCGCGATTGATTTAATTCTACGTGATTAGGATGCGGATTGTGCATCTCACATTTTGAATCGTACTAGTCATTGTACTAAAGATTAATTTAGTTTCACTGTTAGAGTCACGAGTGTGAATGTGCGCGCTTGCATGATAGATACATTAAGAAACGATTGTGCAGAACATTATACGAATCGTGGTTGACCAATGTAAAGAAACATTTTTACAACCCTCTCGTTTGGTGATTAAAACGAGTGGCGACCGTTTACGAGAGTATCTGAAAGTCCTTAAGATATCTCTTAAGATTCCAAGGTATTCCGGGTTCCTATCGTATTTCCTATCGAGTTCGGCTACAATGAAACCTGAAAATATAATTGTCCTGGTCATTCAAGTAGTCACATTTTTGAAATTTTTAAATAAAAGAAAATTAAATATCTTTAACTAGCATTTGAAGCGCATTTCGAAACTACTTTCTTATGACCTTATCCAAAAAGGATCGAATAAAACAGTCTCAAATTATAAGGAATCCAAAATTTCATCCCCCCACCCCCTATGCGTTAAATAACTAATTTTGACCGATTAAATAGAATAAAAAACCTCCCACATCTCTAGGAAGTCGCGTTCTCAAGAAACGAACAATTTTGAAAAACGACCCCCTTCCAAAATATACCCTCTAGAAAGACTATAACAACGCCCCAAGGCCCAAATCTCTACTTTAGATAGTTCAAAAGTTACGGTAATTACTAATGCTTGTGTAAATACCTATTTACTGGATATCCAGTATGTATACGTACACCCCATTTTGGAAATTCTGCAACTAAATTACTATCAAAATTTGCAAAATAATAAGTTACCCCTACAGAATAAATTTCATGTCTCTATCTTAATTAGTTAAGGAGAAATCCATTTTGCAACTTAAATTCTATCACCCATATATGCCAATAAGGTGTATGATAGAGGAAGACAGCCTTATATCCATTCGAATGGGAGTAAAAGAGAGAGAGAATCTCAATGCCTTATTCGTTACTTCAGCAGCCTTATGCATGCTGCCTATTTCATGCTGCAACCTGTCAAGGATAGTTTAATAAATCGCGCGGTAGTTTAATAAATCAATTGGGCATGACAGAGACCGACTAACTCCATGCGTGTATAACGGAAATTACTTAATAAATTAAATTACTCTGTGGTCATATGTATATCAAACCACCATTATTTTTATATCGGAAATAATTAAAGTATTCGGAAGAGGCGAAAATCATTCCCCACTATACACACATACACACATACACACATGTTGCACTCCTGAATATTCTTCTATACTTATAAAATAATAATTAATTCTTATTCACATAAGAGACAATTGCAAAGTGCTAAATCCATTTTACCCTCCCCTTTTTGCTAGTTACGTACAACCAAAAACAAATTAGGAACCACCCTCCCCTTTAAATTCGATTCTCTAGAAGCATACATTTGAAATTATAAATTATTTTCATGACACACGCGAATCTGACAAGGACAGCTCAATATATTTCCCAATATCTCATATAGAGAAAGACAAGGACAGAAATAGTCACTTTTAAACAATTTCTACCTGTTTTTCCATTATATCCCATAAGAGGCGACATCTTTAAATAACTAACCCTTGAATTTCAACCTGCTACCTTATTCCGGTTACCGGAAATCAAATTAACTAATAAAATTTGACCGATCGCGATTTAAAGAGAGAGAGGGACAGCGCTATCCGTCAGGATACAAAAAGAGTGAGAAAGCATATGCAAACTCATGACTCTTTCAGAAGCTTTTTATGCATGAAAAGATTAATTATAAATTACCATTTAAATTTTAACTTTACCATTGAACACCTGCCTTTCTTATATAACAATTTTGGTTGCAAAATTTAAACAACCAACGATAATAATTAAACATTTTCATTTTTCTAGTAAACCACAAGGAGTTAAGAAACTCCGTTGCGATAGTTATAAGCGCATGGCGTTTGGCGTGAGAATAAATTAGGGAAATAAGTTGTAAACAATAGCCATTAATTTATAAAGAATTATATTAATTCAAATTATTGATCGCAGAAATGATCATTGTTATGCGTCACGATAAGTATAGAAGAAAATCCAGAATTATTGGACAGTGTAGAAGCTCAGATCACAATAGGTGAAGAAGTAAGAGAGTTTAAGTTCTCAAATGATATGTCTTTTCATTCCGACATTACTTATCTCTGCCTTATGTTCTTGACAAGAGGATCAGCCTATGACAACATCATGAATAAAAGTTCAGAGATAATGAAAACTTGCATGAATATAATGAAAGCAAAATATGGAATCAACACAACTAAAAGACCAGCAGGCAGAACACTATTGCATGTTGTTTGATTCTACAACTATACTAGAAGGAGACATTCCAAGAGCTATCTTTTCTCCCATGATGCTATCAATGTTACCCAACACCAATACACCCCTGTAATGTTATTAATAGCAGTTAAAACAGACAATGTCCTCTACCCTACAGGAGCAAAAACATCATTGACAGCTCTATATTAGTACATGCTGCTTTCAACTCAACTGCTATTAATGGCAATGTTAGAATTAAGTACTCTACTCTTTGGGGTCTAGGAACTAAAACTCCAGGTAATGGAGCATTCACTTACTATTGAAAGTATTGTAGCCTTAAGAGAACCCGCAAAACAAAGATTAGAGCTTTAAGGGGTGGAGATGCTGATATTGAAGCTATTCTTAGTAATGTTTAAATTGTTATTGATTTAATTATATGGATAATTTAGATATCATTTTAGTTTTAATCTATGAAACAATCATTATCACTATGTAGTTCTTATTTAATTAAGTTTGTTAAGTTCTTTCAAAATTTAAGAATAAATTATTTCAATAATTAATTTGCTTTAAGATTATAAACTATGCACAATTTAGAAGAAAGTAACCTATAATTAAGTTGATTGTAATCTATGATTAAGTTGAATGTAATTTTGAATTTTGTATTAAGAATTAATAAATTTCCCTTAAGGCGCTGCATTCCTCTGTAATCTTCGAGACAAAATAATAATTTCTCTTAGAGACAAAGGCCCTGCATAATGCAGAGCGCAGTCAGTCATATTCTTGCCTTCAGACGTAACAGTCATATTTTTGCATTCAGTAGAAACAGTCTTATTCTTGCACTACGAGAGGAAGCTTCCGTGGAGAAATCCCGAGTTGCTTCTCCGTATCTAAATTACAATTACATTGAAGTCATAATACATAGTGATCCTTACCTAGACGTCATCTCCAGTCGTGTTCATCCCCTGTACACGCCCTGTGTTCACAGAGGTTTATTTTGCTGCATTTGCTACAATCCTGGAAGGACTTGTTTTGTCACGGAGATTGACCGGCGTTAGAAGCGAGTAAGTTAGTGTCACGCACGCACGCACGCGTGAAGAAGATGAACGTTAATATGCTTTTTATTCCTTTCCCCTTTCCCTGTAGTTAAGAATCAATAGTATAGTAATTAAGGATAGTCAATAGTACGATAATGATTCGATAGATGTTCGATTATAATACAATGTGGTTCGATAGACATTAATAGTGATTTAATAGTGGTTCGATCATGGAACAACGTTGTTTTATTGATGTTCGATTGATGGTTGATCGTTGTTCGATATATACCTGAGTTACGTAAAAGAATGTGAAAATCTCCTTCGGCGACGGATACCTGACTGTTTTTCCTCTTTTTTTCTTTTCTTA
This sequence comes from Solenopsis fugax, assembly GCA_003595255.1. NCBI lineage: Eukaryota > Metazoa > Arthropoda > Insecta > Hymenoptera > Formicidae > Solenopsis > Solenopsis fugax. The sequence goes on along the minus strand of QKQZ01030067.1, from coordinate 817 downwards.
TCTTTATCAAAAAATTCCAGAAATTTCCAGAAAATTACATTTTTCGTGAGAAAGTCACATAAATTTTATCTTTTACTACATTCTGAGTTTGTACATAGCCCTCTTTGCAATCAGTCAGTTTGTCTTAGCCAGTCTTACAGACCAGAACTGTCCAAGAGTTATACTTGAAATTGAAATGGAGGAATTATTACAAATACTGCGGGTTATTTATCCAGCTAATGTAGTAAGTATACATTGTATTTAAGTATAATTATTGTGTAAAAAATATAATGTATATTAATATATACTTTTTCAATTTTCAGCGATTAATGGTGCATAATGAGAGGCAGCTTGTTGTAGCGATAAGACATATATTAGAGCTGCGAGTGCTTGGCCCCACTGTAAGTTATTATTATTATTATTATTATTTTATTATTATCTTTTTTTACATGCACGTCCACATGCATGCACGAACGCACGCACACATTTAAGATTATGTTATTAATGTTTTTATATTTTTTATGTTTCAGACGATGACGGACAATGAAGTAGAGATAGTGGGTTATACGAACCATAAAGCGCGTATGCTAAAACGGTATTATCGGTGTAATCAACAACAATGACGCCAATTGGAAACGTACCGACGTTGAGGATCAATGGGATCTCCAGATCCTCTTCGGAGAATGAGTATACGAGCCAGAAAATTGAGAGAATTAAAAATAAAAATAAAAAAATGTAAGAATTATAGACATAAAATATAAAAACTAAAATTATATTCAATTTGAAATAAGAAAGGCCTTCTACGGTCGTAGCTAGATCTTCGTGCTATGTTTGTTTG
>QKQZ01030051.1:0-24579 GCA_003595255.1 Solenopsis fugax | reverse complement strand
ATTACGATTAAAAAAAAAAAAAAAAGAAACCGGTGCTATGCCGATTCATCGAGAGAGTGACGGAGTTTGATAAACGCGTGTGTATTTACAGGTTAATGAAAATCGCGTTTCGTGCTTTCGAACGGGAGAAGCCGTTCGCAACAATTGGCAGGTCACGCACACCCGTTTCGCCGAGTCGAATGCCGTCGGCATTCGAATTGCCTTCCTGTCATTACGCGGTGCCTGACAAGGTCCGACCGTCGCGCAAACGTGAACGAGAAGCCAGATACCGGGCGACATACGCGCGACACACTCTCCATTTATGAATTGGAAGTTTCGATGCAAAAATGTGAAATAAACGAGTCCACGATTTGTAAAGTTCACACACTTTAGAGAGATAGGTTGTCATCTTCGTAATATACATTAAATTAGTATACACTAAAATAACTAAATTTTTAAAAATACTTCTCTCTGCATATAATCTGTAGGTGTGTAAAAATTTCAATGATCTTTTTATGATTTTACGACACTAAATTACGAAGTATATGTCAAGTAGAAATAAGATAAAAATTAAATTAAAACTATTAAAATAAAGATATCCTTCTAGCTTCTGACCTGTTTGGGAATAAGTTTGTTATTTAGATCACACGACGAAAGGAGGGCCTCATAAATTGTAGATTTACCCCATTTTTGCACTGTATACGTGAATCTTCACATTTTATTCTTATCTTATATTTCAAGAGGACTTACTTTATCTTTTTAACGTCATACCGCCTTTATTACCGGATGAGAATAGCCGGATGGCACTGTTTATCATATGATGAAAATCCTTCCTGCTTTAGTAAAACTACTACAAAAAATAGAAATTTTTTTACAGATTATGTTTATACATAATATGCACATAATACACAATATATGGATTGTCTACGACAGAATAAGGCGGGAGGGGCCATTTCGTATATAAATATACTCTATAAATATGTTCTACATAAATATAATACTTGCTTCCCCTGGGAATAGTCGAGACCACTGCTGCGACGAGAATAACGAAAATGTCATACATGGCGATGCAACATCCGCGCGTGTGTGCTTTGCGCTTGCTTCGGTCACGAACATTTAATCATTCCATCCGTGCATTATGTGGGAGCAAAAGTGATGTAAGTCAAAAGTCTCGTAAATCGCGTCGAAAAAGAAATCTTGATCGGTTTAAACAGCCGTTTACGCGTGGATCCTATTTCCACTAACGCGACGAAGATAATTACTCCAAAATCTTTTTTTTTTTTTTTCGAAGTCTCACGACAAACTCCGTGACTTCATACCCCTACACTGAGAGAAATGTTTGGTAAAATCAACCAAAGTTTGATTGAATAGTGATCAAATGAATTTTATAGTGATAGTTACTAAATATATAGTTGTTTTGCCCAAACAATTTGTAGTCTTAACCAATTAATTATTTTCATACAACAAATTACAAAAAGTTTTGTTAAATGTAACAAAGTTTTTGGTACCAGTAACTATAAAATTTATTTGATCACTATTCTACCAAACCATTTCTCTCAGTGTACACAACGTGAACTTGAGATATGCACGTTATTATTGAATCCTCCCAATCGTCATTTTCGAAAAGTTTAAGGGAAATGTACGAAAAGATACATGTTCAACAGTATATATTTACGGGAATATATTGGCGAGACGAACGACGAGATGGTTAGCGATCAAACTTATTCCAGCTGGGTCTTATCAGCTATCATGATCGGAGCCGCGCGGAGCTCAGCCTCGTTCGTCAACGACCTTAACAGCGAGTAACGAGTTGTGCTCCGCGAATTAATGCCGCGTAGCTAACAAAAGAATACGCGCATCTCTCCCGCGGCGTCGCCTGCGATTGCATCCTATGCAATGAATTACATAATGAGAAACGAATGGCATTCCGCCACGTGACCGCGACATATTTACGATTACGACGACACTTTGTCGGAAGCGATGATGCTCACCGAGCCGCGAATTATATTTCTAAGGAGAACCGAGGAAGGAGAGCTCGTTCTCGCGAAGTGGAAAATTTTTGTCGTTATACGCCGAGAACGAATTCACGTTTAAACTGTGATAATGCACAATTTCGCGATAAGGTGCCACTGTGATAGTCATATTTGTGAATCGTACGAAGCGTACGCACGGTTTGACACCTTATTGCTGATAAGGCTCGAATGAATTTTTCCACGGCGATAGGAGAGCTGGTCCTCTCGACCATCCGAGAGAATCCAGGTGCAGTCTCGTGAAAAACACCACATTAAAAATCGACGCGTTTAAATGAAATATCGTTGATCATGAGTTATGGATCGACTCGATAATTTATGGATTTTAACTCACTTGCCTGTTCGGTAATATAATTAATGTGGAAAATGCAACTCACATCGTTTAAGTAGACGAGTTGCCTCGCGTGACAAATGAGAGTCTCTTGAGAATTACTATCGGTTGTATCGATAATTATATTGATGATAAAAAATAAGTGGTATTAATTAGAATAATTATAGACTCTAATAATTATAGTCATCGAACGCGTGTGAGGTATAACAGAAGTTTTTGCTGAAGTATCTGAAAATTTAGCTAGATATAGATCTGAAAACAATTTTGTTGGGCCATCAAAATAATTACGAGAGACGCTCAAGCCTGATAAACAATGTTGAAAAAAATGTTGACATTCTAGCAACCAGTTTGAGCGTCCTACATAATTATTTTGGGGTTCCAACAAAATTATTTCCGGATATATCTAGCTCAATTTTTTAGATGCTTCAGTAAAACTGCTCTTTTCGTGTAAAAATACATTCGTGAGTTCCAAGAGGACTAATGCTCATTTCTACCAATGTAGATTAATTTTAATCTCAGTTTAAACTTACTGTTTATCTTTTTCCAATTCTTAGAACTAGAGAAAGATAAAGAGTAAGTTAAAGTACTGAGATCAAAGTTAATCTATTATACGTTGGAAGAAATAGATATAAGTCATCAAGACGATGAAACGCGTTCAAAAAAATTTTACGGTTCCCACATTCGAAAAGAAAAATTACTTCAACGGTTGTTATTCCGGTATTATTTATGAAAGACTAGAAATCGGAAGTTGATCGGAGTCGCACGGAGGCAAGAACGCACGTCGACGAATGGCGTTGTCGCGCGAAACGGGTAGCGTTATCAGATATCTGTGGCTATATCTTTATGTTACTCAAACATTACTGGTAACATACAACGTAGTAATATTGTGATTGTTCGGCGCTCCCCACGAGAGAGTGCGTCAATTTTAGCCGCGCCGCACCGTGCCGACAGACTATAGTAGTGGTGCCAAGGTCGTGCCGTTGGCTTTTCTCTCGACCCGCCATCGCCATGCTATTTCGAGGATTTTCTTAAATTCGTCGCACGATACTAACTATGTATTAGCGTTTGCAATTTCAGTCGAAATGACTTTGGAAGGCTCCATGCGAAAATTAATGTTATTTCCCAATTTGTTTTCCTTTCTTTTTTTTTACGTAGCTCTCAAATTTATCTGGGGACAGCAGCGGTAATATTTTCACTAATGAAGAGTGAAGCGTAATTATTATTAATTAGATGAATTTAATGTTATTTGCGATTTAACATTAATATTGGATATCGCACACATTAATAAAGCTAAATATTATGTTAATTAATTTAGAATAGCGTGATAAACCACATGGAAAATATACAGAATGTTGTGAATACCACGTATATTCTCTATACCAAAAGGTTTCTCAAAGTGTGCGACCCACATTGGTGGTCGCGAAAAAATTGTTCAACACTGATACCAAATTTTGAAATAAACTACAATTGTCGAATTTCTTGCGCATGAAAATGATTCGCATTGCTGTCGATGTCAAAACTGTCATCAACGGAAATAGGAAATATTCTTTACATCTTTATATTTTATTGTATATTTACAGAGATAGATTTATAAAATTGTATTCAATAAAAAATTAAAAATGAGGAGTAAATGTGGTATAAATAAAATAGCGTAAATAAATAAATAATTTACCATTCTTTTCTGTTTTTTTTTTCTATCTATTAAAGCTAGATGTGGTCGTGTATGTTTGTCGTTTAAAAAAATGGGTCGCACTTCACACAAGTTTAGAAAACTTTGCTCTGTGTAATTTTCTGTATTAATTTCTTCTTGGTTAAATAAATCCTTTTAATCTCATTTTTAGCGTTACAATTAAAAATTTAATTACTAAAATAATTAGTATCGAGTATCCAGAAACAAACGTCTGTTCTCTTCCAAATTTTTATTTGGGAAAAAAATTAATTTCAGCTCGTCGGAAAATATATCATTGAAATTATAGTCGGGAGTTTTATGACACTTTGTGTTATGCCGGAGAGAGTTAAATATAATTTATCAAGAACGGCAAAAATACTCCTCCGTTGCACAACGCAACTTGCGATAAAGTTTCGTTGACGCAGAAGCGCTCCGTATACATCCCGTCCGTGTGTGTCGGCGATGTGCACCAATACACGGGCACTAAATCTCGTATCCGTCATCATGCCAGCAGCACCGTTACATCGTGTCACACGTCGGTGTCAGTAACATCAAAGTCTAGGGTTACCGGGGCCTTTTAATCAGTCAGAAGACCAATTTGTTTTAATATACCTTCTGTCATTTTCCACTTAACCGACAATTTAAGTACTAGACACTAAATGTTTTGGTAATTAAATTTTGAATTGCAATTAAAAATGAGATTAGAAAGATTTATCTAACCAAGAAAAATTAGCATAAACAAAAAAAAATATATATGTTATGTTTAACATTTTGTACATTTAATTACTTAAATTGAGAAACATGGTTTCGATCATTATCATGAAATAATAAAACACAATTGTGACTCTGAATAACTTTTATAAAATTCGCTGCAATTTTTGCACAGCACACATAACTTTACTCTCAATTTTAATGCCTGTTACCGATCAATCGTCTCGCGAATATTTGTGTCTGTGCAACAACTTGGCACTCTGAGATTTTGTACCATGTCACAGTTGCGGATTTCATACAATTTCGATACAATCGATAGAATCTTCTTTCAAGCGAGGTGAACTTACATCCTTACATCAGGAAACCTGATTTCCGGCAGTGTACTCGACCCACTTGTTTCAGTTCCTCGTTCGGTAACTCTATCCGCATTGATCATGTCGTGCATCGATTCCCGCGCCCGTCTTTGTCCGATAAAAAATAATCGCGATCATCCCACGCAACGGAGGAAGCAGCGTGTAATATCGCGTGAACGCTGATCCGGGGACCGGTCATTTCCGAGACAATAGCGAACATGAATACGTTTTTCCGGCTTCACCCACTCTCGTTTCCAAGCTTATTACAATGCTGTACGAGCAGCAGCCGCTTCCTTGATTATGTACGAATTTAAACAAAATTTAGGCGAAAGAGAAGCAACTACAAAAACAACCGAAAAAAATCAACAAATATTTCATTAAATACTAACAAAAAAAAGTAAATTTATAACGGTGAATTAATTAAAATAAACGTATAAATCACGAATTCTATAACGATCCTGATGAATTGAAAGCTTTAGATTGCAACAACGAAATGGAAATAAATGTGCTGATATGTTTTGAGGTAATTTCGACAGCAGGATATTGTACATGTCGCTTAACGCCCGAGATGCAGATGCATTTTAATGCACGTAGGACGAGGCACGTATGTACATACATACACGTTCTCGCTATATCGTCATGCGGAAGAACCGCGTTATTATGACGCTCCCCTACGTGATCGCGAAACGCGAAACGGATTCGGGTCGACGATCGTACGCTGATCGAAGCGGCGGATCGGATAGGATTGCGGATAGGAGCGCACGTGTGTCTCGTTGCGGTGGCGCGCGCGATATGCGCGAAGCAGGGATTTGTGAATGCGGTGAAAAAGTAAAGGAAAAAAAAAGAAGGGAGAGAGAGATCAAGCACGATGTGCGCCATGTAAATTATACAATCTTTACAATAGGATTTATTTAAATTAATATTTACAAAAAATGAGATTTTTTGATATATCCATTAATTAATTCGATTAACTCATCGGCTGCACTAGATCCAGATAATACAGATCCGATCCTCGGGGGATTTTGCCTACGTGTACAATCGCATTTATAGTGGCTAACAATCGGCTACGATTTACAAACATAATAATCACAAGGCGAGAAAAATCCTCACTTTACAATATACTCCTCGATGCAAAATAGCGATAATATTGGTTTTTTGTATTTTTCTCTCTTCATTAATTCATCTCTTTTGTGTGTAAGTGTATTTTTTTTATTTTTATTTTTATACTCACAGGTATCCCTATCGTGTCCCTATACACGTACAGACAAGTTTAAATACTTCACTCGTACGAACTTTGGCGTAACATCGTTAGCGGACAATTACTATTATTATCATTATCTCTTTTTATTATTATTATTAATATTATTATTAACGTTATTCGCCGTGCACACGATTCTCGTCTCCGGCGCGAATAAAAACGATCTGGTGCGTGTGCTCTCTCTCTCTTTCTCTCACATCCTTTCTCTCTCTCTCTCTCTCTCTCTCTCTCTCTCTCTCTCTCTCTCTCTCTCTCTCTCTCTCTCTCTCTCTCTCTCTCTCTCTCTCTCTCTCTCTCTCTCTCTCTCTCTCTCTCTCTCTCTCTCTCTCTCTCTCTCTCTCTCTCTCTCTCTCTCTCTCTCTCTCTCTCTCTCTCTCTCTCTCTCTCTCTCTCTCTCTCTCTCTCTCTCTCTCTCTCTCTCTCTCTCTCTCTCTCTCTCTCTCTCTCTCTCTCTCTCTCTCTCTCTCTCTCTCTCTCTCTCTCTCTCTCTCTCTCTCTCTCTCTCTCTCTCTCTCTCTCTCTCTCTCTCTCTCTCTCTCTCTCTCTCTCTCTCTCTCTCTCTCTCTCTCTCTCTCTCTCTCTCTCTCTCTCTCTCTCTCTCTCTCTCTCTCTCTCTCTCTCTCTCTCTCTCTCTCTCGATTTTCGCAAACGCGGCGAAACGAATCGCCCCACAAATCGCATCGCTTTGTTTCGCTCTCGCACTCTCGCGAATCCACGCTCGCAAGTACACTCCTCCTTCGTTCTTCTTATCTTCGCTTATCTAACATCGCTATAAAACTGACGGAAATCAGAGAGTTCTCGATAAACCAACTAAAGTCCCGTGATCGCTGCAAGTTCAAGCGGCAAATTCCATTTCTGACTCGCGCGTTATTATTCAATGCGCACGTGACTTTCGGTATCTCTATCGTATGTATCCGAAAGACGAGGTCTCTCAGATATCAGAGACGACGTCTCCCTCCTTCGCGACTATGACGAATGATTGGGTATACTCCATGCACGCACATACACATAGTGAAGTACACAGTACCTAATCGACATTACGCTTTTTTTTCCGCATTATGAATTCACAATTCGCTAGATACGTGAAAGAGGAGCGTAATCGGAGGCTCGATCGCCGCACACCCGCGAGCGCCGCACGAGAGCGACATTCATTCGAAACGTACCATCCCGATGAAAAGATCGACGCGGGCGTGAGCGAGTGATGTTGCTCCTCGCGCCGATTTTTCCATCTCGACCTCTGGCAATTTGAGCCCCGCCCCGGTACACGCAATCCCGCCGCGTGATTTCTCGCGCTGAGATTCATTCAAGCCAATCAGCCATCAGCGAGAAATCTCGCGAGAGATTGGACGGCCGCGCGAACGGAAAATCTCGGAAGCTAGGGCGCTTCATGGATCCCTCGCGGATCGCTTCGTGACGCGTTGTAGAGACGCGGTCGCGACTCGCGCCAAGTGAACGCTTTAGCGAGTAGCAGACCGACCCTCTTTTACCCGAGTCGGCGATTACACATGTCGCGGAGACTTTGTCCGTTTCGCTTTAAAGTAAAAGCAGGGTACCGGATATATATTTGTGCCCAGGCTCACTCGCTAGATGCCGAAATTCGCGGCTTGCACAGGTGCTCGCGCGCTCGCAAATCGCACGAGGGACGAACAATCGGATGGACGCGCTACGCGATCGCTGTGCGTGGACGCGTATCGTCCTTCTTGGTAGGAACGTGTTACAGAGATACATGTCAATTCCGCGCGATCCTTCCAAGAGTGCACGGGTTGAAGACATACACGTGTGCGCGCGCGCACGCACGCACGCGCGCACGCACACACACACGCACACACACACACACACACACACACACACACACACACACACACACACACACACTCTCCTCACACACCCGCATTTATATGTATATTATATATATGTATGCACGCACGCACGCACGCCATGGAAATCAATAAAATCGGGTGCAGCAGATTAACCCGGATTTCGTTACTCCTAAAGGAGCAGTTTACTTCGCAGTAATATAAATTAGATCTCTGAATAATGTTACTGAATCTTTACAGGCCGCCTATCTTCTCTCTCTCTCTCTCTCTTTCTTCATCTTGTGATTACATATTGATGTCCGTTTAAAAATACTTGGGCTGTAATCTTTGTAGAGGTATGTTTCACTTGGTCAAGAACAATCATTTATCCTTCTGTCTTAAGTATATGAATTGCGTCCATTTCTCACTTAAAACCTTAATTGGTCTGAATGAAATCACGGCCAACGTTGCCAATTGCGTTACAATTGTAACATTTTTATAACATCGTCATAACGTTTTTTTTTATCTAATTCCATATAATACACAGATGATGCAAATTTTTCAACTCACTTTTTTTCCTTATAATAGAATATTGTCACTTAGCAATGACACGTCTTTTCTTAGTTAATTTCGTTTCAACGTGTGCACCCTTTTTGTTTCACATCGCAATGATATCCGTAAATATACAACAATTTCATCTTTGTCATACCAGAATCCAGTTTCCAAAAATAAGCAATATTTGGGTCGTGACACGCAACAAATGTACACAATGTTATTTCGACGGACCAATTAACGCTGTAGGTTGACTGTTTTCGCAAATGCGTTTAATTCTCAAAGCAAACAACTCCGGCGCATCGTGCCGAGCATCATGCGCCCCGGATGAAAACATCAGTTCGGGGCAACAAAGGGCCGAAAATAAAATTTTCCACGGGCGGGAATTTATCTATCCTATTTTCGCTCTCCCGGCGCTGATTGACGCGACATAAAAACACCGAGAAAAACTTCGGCTCGCCGTGTATTTTCCGCTCGTGCGCCGTGTATTTTTCGTCGTGCGTCGCGAAACTTGTACTTTCGCTCTCTCCGCCGTAGCAACGATTTCGTGCACGATTTCTGTCGACGATTTATCGCTTTATCATTCGTGCGCGAGTTTTCGTTGTATCGAAATTCCGCGGACGACGCGGAACGCGGGCGACGCAAAAACGCCGGGATCGCGAGTGCGCGTTAAATTGTCCATGCAGATATCCGCGTGTATACGCGTACGCGTGCCACGCGGCGCGAGAGCGTAATCAGGTGGCACTTGAGGTGTGTCGTGCGTTCGATTAAATATTTGCCAATCCGAATCATTAACGCCCGGGCGAGTCGAAATACGCGGACAAACTCGGGCTGACGAAGATCAATTTTGTTCGCCCTCTCGATCGCGAGCCTTCCATCTCTGCGGAAATACTCGATATTAATCCCAGCAGGATAGAGCCCAATCAAAGTTAAAATCACTTTCAATATTTCTTTATAATTTTATATTTTTAATTTATTACAATACCTTTTTTACACATTTCTCCACGTTATAAAAATTTTACATCATATTTCTTAACACGCGACTAATTCTAACGATTTCTTCTCCCTACATTCTCTTCCTACATTGTGTTACCATCGCAATTCGGAGCTCCTGCTAGGATTAATCTCGGACAAAGACATCTTCAGTTCTGTGTGTAACTGATTGTCATCTCGAGTCGAGATCGAAGGCGGCCTTCATAGAAAAGAAAATCCGAATAGTATCCAACACGAGCGGCACAGAATGAAGATATAATAATATATACCCAGTTATTGTGAGTGCAGTTGCCTACGAATTATTAGACTTGACCTGTTATATCACGAACAATTATGCACACGCGTGGTTGTGATTTAACGCTTTTAAAGTATATAAATAGATTTCCGCGAGCGTCGCGTCGTCGTCATGTAACTTCGTCTACGATTAACGTGGAAATTATTTTCTCGCCGACGTAATCCTACGGATATGCAAGATGTCCAAAAGAAAGCTTTCAAATAGCATTCTTTACATGAATTGGCATGAATGTCCTTTAGCAGCATTTTCCAGGAAGGGAAAGGTCAAGCTATTGCAGAAATATTTCATGAAAAGCATTTAGAATCCGGGCTTTTCTCAGAATAACTCTTAAACAAGCGAGATACAAATGGCAAATAACAGATCTTCGTTCCAGCTCAACCTTATTTATATAACAGAAAATTTTATCCCTCTGAAGTTTAGTTGCTACAAAATTTAGTTTCAGACGTCGCTAAAAAAGAAGTAATCAACATCGGGTCGTCTTAAAAAAACTATTGTCGAATAAAATTGTCGCTAATTTTGGGGATCTCTTTTATATCCGACCGAGATTTTAAATTTACTCGTCCGAGAATGGCCGTCCCTAATGACTCTTTAATCTCTCGCGACCAGAAGCGAAGGACCAGAAAGAAGCTTCTTCTCTCTCTTTAATACTATGTACATACAGTTATTAAGGTATGTGTCTAATACATAAGGAACAAAATCGATGGAAAGGAGGATTCGAGTTAAGGAATCAAAAACTCGGCAATGCGGGTTCTTGTGCGAGATTCTTTAGGAAAACAGATCGAGTGAGGATCCAATCGAAGGGAGCTTTAAAAACTTGAAGAATTTAAAATTATTATTTTAATTAATACGGATATGCAATATTAAATTCCATTTTATTGTATTGTATTTGTATTTTATTACGATACGTTTTAACACATATTTTAGAAAATAATATTATTATTCAGATTAATATTATATAAATGTATTATTTATGTAGTGTACAAGATATTACACATACGTTACGTACTGTATATATGATATTATTAGATTTATTTAATTGGCTTTAGTAATTATATTGTTACTTTAAAGAAAAATAAAATCTTGTACAACTATTTGCAACATTTTATTACACATATATATTATATAAGGATTTAATCTTCAGAGGAGACGACGAGATGAGACAAAAAATTAATCGTATTTCAAGCCGATCCTTCCACTCGCAGCGACAACTTAAAAAAATGTTGTCTCGAAAAGCGAAGAATCACTGACATAGATCGAAATAGAGCCTATAAAGAGTCTCTTGACGGTGAACGAAATCGAGATTAAGATAAGAGATCAAGAAGATCGTGCGAAAAGATTTTATTAAAGCGTCTATCACGAGATTTACGTTGCATTTTCGAGGTTAAATTATTAACTATTTGACGAGATAAGGGCTGAACGTGCTTCAGAACGTGAAGTAAATAAATCTCGCTTTTAATCAAGCTTAGCTTAATAAAGATCTTATATTCATTTAGTGAGAGGTGCAGTCGTAAAATTTAAAATCTCACGGAATATAGTACTGAAATACTCCTCCGAAAGTTGAAGCGATTCGCGCGTGCACGAAGAAGACGTATTCACGCCGAGAGTGATATCGCGCAGCGTGGATTGAGTAGAGGTCAATGAAAGGCAAGTCTCAGTTACCAAACGGCAACACTGCGGATTGTCGCAGCGAGATTAGTCCGGGGGATTCGTTTAATCCGTGGATTATCGTTAATTCAAATCTAAGCGCCGCGAGATAAAGACGAACTCCCGTCTTCGGATCAGATCTAATTCACCCTATGTGAAGACACGATTTTCTCGCTCGAGCCCCTCGAAATTTGAGAGGAATCAATGGAAGGGATCGAAGCTCTAAGCTCCGTAAAAAAGGACAAATCGAGGCTCATAAATAATGCTGAATTGAAAAGATATAAGAAGCTGACGACTTTTTTTTAGATCTTTAAACGCGGAAACATTTTTTTCAGATTTTTCGGCATAATCTCTCTTGAACCTCATTATTCAAATCGATTTAACACTTTTTCATTCTTTATAACTATCTTATTATTTTACATTCTCCAAATGATTTTATTGAAGCAAATGCTTTTCTTTAGTTTAAAATGTTACCCGCAATCTCCAAGTAAAACGACTTACGTTTGATTCCATTAAAAAGATGAAGGCGCATATTTGAAAATAATTTCGAGTATACTAAAAATCTGTCATTTCATCGAATTGCACTCCAGCCTGAGAAATCGCCGAATTGATCTGAAAGGGACGCAGATTAACGACAAGTACGCCGCACTGCGCGCGAATTGCAACGCGCCGAGGCGCAGCTCAATGAAGTGCTTCGTCATTGAGCGATTGTCCTCGAAAAGTCAAAGCATTTAAGTACATATAAACCACTCAAACTAATGGCCATCGAGCTATACCTGCCCATATCGAGCTTATAGAATCTGCGGCGCGAACATCTTCAAACGACACGCACCGAAGCAATTACATTAACGTAACAAAATACTTTTTCGCTAGTCGGCCAATTCACCAATTTCCACTTTTATCCTCGTCCCCCAACCCGACGGTTTTCAATCATTTTCCATTTCGAGATATGAAAGAAGCACCTTAATGGAATGACTGACGTTGAAATTTACTGACGTCTGTAAATTAACGTCTGCTTCGAAGGTGTAACGATCGCGAAATGTCGCTACATAATTACGATAGTCGCCGGTATTCGTTGTCACATCTGGTATCCAGACGTGACAAGTCGTTTGAATAAGATCACAATATATCGAGATGATATTCCCTATGGAAGTATTAAAATACTCAACTAATATTACTGAACAAAGAAAAGTGGAAGGGCGTTAAACTGTCATTAAATTTTCCATTATCTCTTATTATGAAAGCAAACATAAAGAAAAGCAATACAATCAACGATTTGCGATTTGATGTAACGTCTTATAAATTGTCATTAATTAAAGGAATATTTTCTGTGCACAAAATACCCCGCCTACCCCGTCGATAGTTCCAATTATAGAGACAACTCTTTGATATTATATTAAGGTTCAGACTCTGATTTATCGATCGAATCAATCGAACGATGCGCGACTTTGAACGCAAAGGAGATAATGAAAATTAGATGAAATGAGTCCGGAATTCTGCATCAATGTTATTGCATTGATCCTTGAGAATACGTTCGTCTGTGTGCATACTGTGTGCATGCACTTTATTCTCGGAGATACGACGAGCTCATTTTCCAAACTTGTTCCAAATAATCATAAATATTTCCGAAGAAATGGAGAGTAAGCTCCCGCGAGACAGAAAATTGCCAGCGATTTCCTGTTGTTGTACTTGAAGCAGCGACGAATACGAAACATAGGCTCGAAAATATTTTCCCAGACTACACGTTTGCACGTGGATAAATATTAAACCGGAATCGCAGTGAACGTTACCGTGATTAGTTTAATATAGAAGCGTTACTTTTCTGTAAATAATTGATGCAATTGCGGACGGATTTACGATATAAATGTTACTGATATAAAAAAATTTTATAAACGCTGTAAAATATTCGTTTCCACAAATATTTAATCAATTTTTATCTCCTTTTCACAATTTAATTTCCTGTAAAATTCAAACATTATCCGAACGTTTATTTATGCTATCAAAGTGAGAATCCTGAGAAATGAATTTATATCGACAGCCAAGAATAAATTACAAATTGTTATAGATAATTATAGAAAAGCTACAGTATAATTTTATAAATTAAATTTCTGATATTTGCAAGAGACGGGTGGGCGAGTCAGATTAAATTGACATGGTTAATTAAACTCTCTTCACTTTTTTTTCATTATAACCACGATACAAATGGAAAATTTTATTTATAATCGTGGGCGTTAAAACGTTCTAACAGCACGAACGCGAGCACGAATACTTTTCAGTGAATACTTATCGCGAAAAATTATGCGGGCGATCTGTGACATTTAATGAATTCCGCGGCCTTCGGAGGTCGAGCATTGTGCACGCAAAGCAACGAACTTTATCAAGGTTAGCTAGTCTGCAAACGAGAGAGAGTACACGAAGAAAAAATTGTATTCGCGTTTCTGAGGCCAAGTTAAAAAAAATCGCAAATAAGGTAAATGTCCCAGTAACTAAGCGTGTAACGATACAGAGCCGAGATTGTTGTTTTTTTTTTATAAAGATTCACGATTTAAATTACATAAATAACTGAAATATGAAATATATAAAATATTACTATTAACATACAAAAATATGATAAATTTTTTAACTTTTTCGAAAATAATAAAAACTTGTAAAGCATCTGATTAAATCACACAATATCCAAACAATCTAAAATGCTTGTTTTAGTATCCTAAATGTTTGTATTATTTACAAAATAAATACAAAAAATATTATCTTAACAAATTCATGTTTCTTAAAAAATTTTTAAACCATCAAATCGTAAACTCTAATCTAGTTATGTGAAAAATTCATTTTTTTTAAGGTTAATTTTTATAATATTTAAAATAACCTACTTATAAATTTTTAAGATTAAAATTAAAGATTAAAATAAGATTTAAATATAAGATTAAAATTAAAGGTTAAATTATGATTTAAATATTGCAATATTAAATTTTAATTTTATAAATAAATATATTTAATTAATAATAATAAGTTTCCATGTAAATATACTGGTTTTTTTCGGTCACTGAAATATTCTTACTTGTTCATAACAAAGACAAAGAAAGATATGATGGAAATAGAAACATAAACAAGTGACATATAAAAGGAACCAATCGGCTATTTAAAAAAATAAATATGACTTAAAGACAAAAAAAATCCTCCTAATATATTGAGTCTATGTCACGCGATAATCCAAAAATTCAACATGTACGTGACAGATATCGTCGTTTATATAGACGCTGTAAACTTATCCCGCGCATGTGTGAAAGACCTCGATATTTCGTAAGCAACAGACTGCATGTGTCAGAACTATCACGAGTGCAAAGAATCATCTTATAGCCACGCTGAATTTTGAAGGTATTGCAGAACAACAATGACAACTTTCCGCGTCGGATATCCATCATCGCCTTTGAGATTCCTCTTGATTTCTCGATCGCCGCGATGGAGACACACGTCGCGACCGACGTTTCGGATTACGTCACTGCAGTAAAAGCGAGCGATGCGTCAATGAAGTGTTCGACACATGCAGAGACTACCGCCGGCGGGATTGCGTCAAATGTTTACGAACAGCTTCCACTCGGGGTGATATGTCGTACCACGCGCATCGCTCCGACGAAGTCAAACAGCACGAATCCTCTGCGCGACAGAGATGCATCGTGACTCGTATGCCGTTTCATAAAAACGTCTCGCAATCAGTCACGTTTCACGGGCGAAATAAGTGTGAACGAAGCGATGCGTGCCTTTCGAACACCGGCATGAGATGAGGCTAGCGAGAATGCTTTCAACAACAGGATATTTATATTTCGAGTACCAGGACACATTCCGAAAGTGTGGTTCTCATCACATTTTCTAAAAGCGCTTTCCGAGAGCCAGAATATTTTGATATTTCTCCAATGTATTGTCGACAGTATCATTTGACAGATGCAAATATATCTCACAAAAATATTTTTGTTTTTGAGGAATGTTATTTCCCTGAAAAACAAAATTTCCAGAATGCAAGACTGTTTTTGTGGGAAAACGATTTTATCCTAATATTCTCCGAGGTTGCTTCTGCGAATTTGCAGAGTGCGTGTGATGTTTCATTAACCACTGAAACTAGCACAGGAGCAAAACAATCTAGTATAAATAAGTCTGCGTAAATTCACAAGGCGGCTCTAAGCAGATCGTTACTCAAGGAGTGAAACACACTCGCTCGCTGAAAGTTAAATTACGAACGCGTGCCTAATTTTTTGCCCACACACACGGCGTACTGCGCTCTGCAGCTTCTCGCGAATTCGATGCCACCAGTTGGCGATGCTCCATTTGCGCGCTGTCGGTCGCAACGATGCATCTACGTTGTCTCTCGAGACGAATTGATCATTTAATACGCCGGTCGTAACTTTTATGAGAGCGGTTAAGCACGGGCACGCTGCTGTGCCACTCATACCGTTAAGATTGTTATCTCGTCGTCGAGAACGATTCTGCCCGCGTAATATCGCCGTCGATCGCGCGTTTCTCCGCTCTAATTGATAACAAATGCTTCCGCCTGCTCTCATCTTAGCGTCGAAGCGCACGAAAACCGGTTCGAAGTATCTAATAAAAAGGAGTAATTCCGTAATCAAATAAATATCAAAGATATATAAATTCTCGATTATTTACGATGCCATCAATTTATCGCTTTTCCGTAAAAGCGAAAGATGGTAATGTTAAAATTTATGTCACAATTTTGTTTTTTAGATTGGACGAAAGAAGATTTAATTCGGGATTCTTTCAAAAAGCAATCCAAAAGCCTAAGAAGAAGGATCCGTAATCTTTAAGATTTTATCTCTAATAAATTTATCAATTAAAATTTTATATTAATAATATATGAAATCTAATATGGAAGTGCACATTCTTAATTCAATTTTAGTAACTCTAACGAATAATTAAGACCAATAATTATATGTTACATGTTATATTATTTATCGCATTGTTTTTCCTTATATATTTCATATTTTTCCTTTATTCGTTGCTAGGCGTAGACAAAAACACATATGGAAAGAAATGAAATGAATAGAAGGTAAAAATGTTGTTATTAACGAGCACTACAAAATATGATGGAGGAAAAGAAAGAAATCCGCTAGGTTTAAATTTGAGTTTGTGTTTCCTATCACGGAAAAGAATAGATTAGGTGATTCAGCAAAGCTATAGCTTGATGCGCGAATTCAATGTCTATAACCATGGAGATTTAGTAGTTCAACAAATACATCATGCTTGGAAGCAATGAATGAATTGTTAAATCTTGTCTAAATCTGTAAACTCTCTTTTTGCTGCAATAAAAACTGCTAATGTAACAGGTTTTCTACAGCAGCAAAAGTATGCGCCACTTCAGGTAGTACGTTTTGTTAAAAATTTTAATCCATATATTCGATTGATTTTTTTGCAGAAAGCTGTTAACCAATTTGCTGCGCTATTCTAACAAACATGATTGATTATAACCGCTAATTTTATTCAGTCGAGAAACTTTGCTACTTTAACATGGAAAACTGACTGTTCGCATATTACGGCTATAAATCTGCTGAATCAGTAAAGTTCGTAATTGTTTTAACAAACCTCTTCTTTCCGCGATACAACTTGAAAAATTTACGAGCGAGGTTACTAAAATAAAATTAAGGCGGATCCGTGCGAATTTCGCACCCCCGATTTTGCCGGACGAGCCAGTCGATTCATCGGGGACGCGATTCGCATTTAATCGGCATCGGTATAAAACAATTGGAGCAATTATCGCGCGCATCGAGTAAGGGAGGCGGGAGCAATGAATTATCGATGCGAATTCAAAAGTAATTGGCTGCGCCTTTGTCGCGAGGAGCGACTTAATCGAGATAGAAACGACAGGTACGATCAAAAGCGGATCCGGGCGGCTCTCGCGGAGCAAGAGAAACGTGGGCGACGGACAAATTTTACGCGGCACAAAAATGTCACGCCGCTTCTTTATTATTGCGCGAACGCTTCGGGCTGTTTGGCGAAGCTAACGGCGCGCGCCCATCGATTATCGATGGGAGGTTTCTGTGAGAAGAAAAGGACAAAGGTAATTCAAATTGCGGCTACGCTCGACAACGAAAGTCGTGTTAGACGGGTAAATTTCCACGCCTGTATCCGGGCTTATTATAGGATGGATCGAAATCACATGTCGAGCATCCTCTTAGCTCTTCCAATTCTGTGTAATTGAATTTTCGCATTTTTCGGAAATACCGCGAGAGCAGAATTTCGCGCATTATGAAGCTGAAAAGCGTTATTATTTTTAAAAATATGCTGACAGGCTGTCATTTGCGAATTCATTATCTTCCGGGCATAAAATGTCCTTATTAAATGTTCTCATGTCCTTATTAATGTCGTCGGGCATTAAATTTATGTCGTGCTAAAGTCCACGATTGAAATAAGCTGCGTGACAAGGCTCCGTTACCTATTTATTAGATCCTTGAAATCTCACTGAAAGTCTTTCATTTTCAACGCCAAGTAATGCGCTAGTTTCCCTAGTTTATGTTTCAACATCTAAAGTAAAAAAAATTGGGACATGAGGTAATTTTTTTTTTTTAATTCTGTATAATCGCTCACGCGCTTCGTGTCCTCTCTCACGATACCTTTCCTTCGCCGGTAAATCGTTAGAAAGTCGTAAACATTTGTTCACGAAGTCAAGGTCAGTTGGATGACAAGAATAACGAGCATTTTATCCGGCCGGTTGTCATAAATTTTCGACGAATCCTCGAAAAAAGTATCGCGAAAATGAAATTTCACGTACGGTGAAATCGAAAAGTGCTATCGTCTGAAAAAAATTGCATTTTCCTCTCTAAACTGGAATTCGGAGTTAGCGGAGCCATCCGTTTTCCGTCCCCGGAGAATCGACTAATCACTGTAAAATCCCCAATATACGAACGACCAGCTCAAAAATTTAGTTTATTTCCAAACTTAATTTTTGTTAATTCCGGCATAAAAGAAACGATGGATGATGAAAAGAACAAAACGATTGATCAAGCAACGGATCCGATTGAATTATTCCGGAAAAAATTTTCTATGTCATCGAGAACTGGTAAGAAAACGTTCGAAGTCCAAGTCCATGCTATCTTTTTTTATCTGACAAACATGAAAAAAGTTCTGGTGCTCATATGTGTATGTAGAAATAAAACAGAACAATCTTCGAAACGACCCGATGTTTGAGTAGTTAAACTATTCCATTGTCATATCAAGTATCAAGTACATGCTCGACGAAGAATTTGTACTTTTATATGAAAAAGAGTTTCTTTCTGTCATAAATCGTGAATACGAACAATGATAGGACATAATAGGGTCGATAGGACAAGTTTAATCAAATTTATATCAAGAGGGACGATTCGTCGTACTATGATTGTGCCTGATTATTATAATTCTGATTTATGTAGCAGATAAAGCAGCTAGTATTACATAATACACGCAAAGAAAAGAGAAATTTATTATCTTCAGAGGAAAATTTTTGTATTATTCATCCATCAGTTCAACCCTATTTCAGACCATTTAGAAAGAAACTGATAAAACATACGGAAATTATTGTTTGCAAGATATCCCTTATTAACTTAACGATTACCATTTTGATAAGATTACTCCAGATTAATCATTTACATTATACAACAGTTCCATTTCTTTTTATATCAGCTTTATTGATCCAACATAATTTAGTATGAATCAAGATATAGAAGTTGGATTTAGCAGAGACTAAACTTGATCCATACACAGGATGTATAATAAGGAAATACCATTTTAAAAATCAACAGCCAATATTTTAGAATGGCATGGAGCTTGAACTGAATAGTAGATTAGTACTGTTAAATAGTAACGCTGACGCAGTATAAAAGTACAAAAGACGCTCGTACTCCGCAATTACGCGATATTATGCGTGCCGACCGGCGGGAGATTTACGTGTGAAAGCCTTGTTATAAAATCATTTCCCTTTCGCGTCTACATTTCTCGCGTAACTGCACGTAACGCGAGCAGCGTGTAAATCCTCGATAAGAACGTGGGGAACGCGTAACAAAGTCGCCGGCATATTTTTACGCCATGGAAAATAAGTAAAGTCTGACAGAGAAGTATAGTCTATTAATTAGAGAGGTAAATAATACTAATTAAATAATAATCATAGTAACGAATGATAACAGATAATATATTTATAATAAATCTATAAAAATCATATATATATATATTAATAACACAAATAATAATAATAATTAATAATACAAGTAATAATTGCGTGTATATGTTGTGTGTGAAAGAGATTCGTCTGAAATCTAATTATCTAATCTATTCTTAAAATTACAATCAGATTCGTAACATACGTATATTTATTCACAATGATTCTTATATGACTCTTTAGCTTTTTTTCGGGCTTCTTAGGAATTATTATTATTAGGAAAAGCATTTCTTAATTCCCATTCCAACGATTATATAGAAAATCGTAACAAAATTTATATTTATCTAGCCTTCGCGATTTGTGTATCTGTCGCAGAGTATTCTTTTGTCGATGCCAGGTTCTTTCTTGTGTACCGAGAGAAGAAAGCGACATTCGAGCGCGGAGGACACTGATGATGAGTAGGAACGACAGAGGTGACGCAAAGTGTAACATGGAGAAGAATGCGCTGACCCACTAAATTTTTTTTGTCCAGAAAAAGTCAACGGGTCTGCAATGAATACGCGACGTGTATCTAGAGATCGCATGTTAATATAAAACAACCTAAAAGAAACGGCGGTTTCACTCTAGAAGGAGAAAGGGGAGCCCAAACTGAAAAAAAAACCGCCTCTCTCCTTCCCCTGGATAATTACGCAGGTCGGCTTGAAAGTCAAACTCGTTTGCCCGCGCGCATATATCTCTATGCATTAGATTAAACAATTCAATTTTAATCTCGGTCCTCTCGAACGAATAATTGAAAATGCGAAGCCCCGAAGGAAATGGAAAAAAAAAGACATTTAATTTTAATGGGTGAAAGCCGTCGACATTCTCTCATTAATCAGAGTCCGAATTTAATCGCTGTTCCATTTTTCTTTTGAAAAAGATATATCATTGATCATCGCGCGAGACGAGATTATTAGCACAATAAATAATTCAAGAACAGAATACGTAAGTGTCGAGATAATTTATACCAAAAAAAAGACAAAAAAAAGACGAAAGAAATAAATATTCTCAGAAATTCCGAATAATATTCCTATCGATTACTTTCATTTAGTCTGTCTTTAACGTTACAGATTTCTCGACGATGACTCCGTCGATATCGCCGAAACACGGTATTTGACATTAATCTGTCTCTCGAATTGTCTCGGGTAACTGTTTATCCCGAAAGATTCAGCGTCGTAGGCGCGAGGCCTGACCTGACAATTGCCTCGTTAAACGCGCAAAGGCAGATGCGCGAATTTTCGAGGCGACGTATTTATACGCGCCTTCGGCGTCAGGGGTCCGGGATTGGATCGCGCGACGAGAGAGAGGAGACTTATTACGAGACGAGGCGATTACGCAAGCGAGCGCAACTTCGTCGCGGCAACGGGAGAAACGAGGGAAGAGAGAGATTCGGATGTAAATGAAGCGAGATCTAAATAGCGCGCGGCGTTCCATCGCGCTATTAATTACGTATCGAGTTACGTCAGTTTCCCGAGGCGTTGTCGACCCGCCCCGCGCGCTAATGACAAATTCGGAGTAATGACCAACGTGATGAATTTCTCTCCGAGTTATGAAATTCGCTGAAAATAAACGCAGATCGCGGTGAGAACGAGCACAAGGACTCGCAAAAATCAAGGTTCTTCAATTTCGGCGGACTTTCCTTTCGCCCTTGGAAAGACTTCAAAAATCTTTTACCGCAATTGTAACTGAATTTAAGGAAATATAAACTTCGCGGTAATATTTTTCCTCGCGCGCGGCCTCGCTTTATCGCTTTGCCTTGCCAGAATTTTGTCAAAATACGAAGGAAGGTCACTTGCACTCCATCAACGGCGTTCCCCTTGTATCGATATCAATTGATATATTAATATGGGTAATCCGCTAAAATAGTTTACTTTGTGGAGAAGTTTTTCCACGGGCGCGGGAGCGACGCAACTTTTCAGCAAACAATTAATATAGCCTTGAGGACGCCAAGAATGACGGAGTGCATATAGTGAGACGCGCGGGTCGATCGTGTTTACGAAAAGGTTCTCTCTCGTGAGAGCGAAAAGAAAAATTACGAAGAACCCGCGAAACGTGGGAGAAAGGCGCGGCGAGGGGGGGAGGGGGGAAACACTTTTCCACTCGCGCAATTTAATCCGGGCGCGGCGAGAGAAGACGGGGCGAGCGAGATTGAACGGATCAATGCGGAAGAGAGGCGTTTTCGAAGTGGGACGTCGGGCGATATATAGTGTAAAGCGGCGACGCGAAATCCGCGTTCAACGGCAAGCCGCATTTTGGCGAACGTCGCGGCGCTCTATAATAACCGATCAGCGTCGCGGAGTCGCGTGACGACACGCATGCGAGACCTTCGCTGCATTTTCCTTTTCATTTTCTTTTCTTTTTTTTTTTTTCCTTTTTAAAATACCGTCGACGATATGGACTCGAGTCACGTTGAGAAAAAAATTCTCGAGGGAAACGCGAACATTCGACAAATGCCGTAATTTGAGGAAACCGCTTAGATTAGCTCGTTCGTTGCGATACCGTATGTCGAATGATCGCTCCATGTTAAGAGTTAAATAACGTGAAATTGAAAGAAATTTGGAAAGCGATGATTTTACATGGAAGTGTCCCTCACTCACTGGGTTCGTAGAGAAAGCGGCTATAGACATAAAGATATAACTCCCGTATTAACTCTTAAACCGAAACACGAGAAAACTATCTAATCAGAAATACGTCTGAGATTTCTCAGTGCATTTTCTTATTATTTTTCAAAATACGTTATAAGATATGATGTAAAGACAATTTTTATTAACTCGTTAGCATCCGCTAACAATTTACAAATATAGAAACTCATATTAATTATATATAATTTATTAAATTTAAGATTAAGTCTCGTAATCTTAAGGTCAAGGGTTCATAATTTATAAACTTTTAGCGGAGGCCAATGTTTCGATTTAAGAATTAAAGTGAGACTCGATCTTGTCGCAAACGTATATTTCGCGTATATTTCTATATCATCATCATCATCATTCTCAGTGCCACGCAATTTAAGAAACGCTCAATGCCTCGAGCCAAAGATACGAAGACGCAGTAAAACAACAAAGAGACAAAGTAATAATAAAGGTGCCACATGCCGGCGCACGTGCCGGATGCAATTTAAAAACGGGCGGGCGAACTTTAGCGAAACGTTTCGATAACTGGCGAATATCTGCATGGATACGCGCGCTGTGCGTACGTACACACGTACGTACACACGCGCATCTGTATGTAGGTATGTATGTATGTATGTATGCGCGCGTGCGTGCGTGCGTGCGGCCGATTGCGTAACGACCGATCGCTGGGATCGAGGAATAAACTACGTATATAAATAGGACGACACTTGTACATCTGTGTGTGATACGAAGAACACTGAATTAAAAGTAATATAATTGCGGGGGATAATATACAAGGGGGGCGGGAAAATTCGCAGGTACACGTGTGTTGTCCCTGTGTGCCTACCTTCGTGTTCCTCGGTGCGTGCCCTTTGTACACGCGTACATCCTTTGGGCAATTACAAGTTATGATTGAGCACCGAGTTGCACCGACGGCCAGCCGGTTCGTCGCGCTACGTGACGGTTTAACCGGGCGTCAATTAATCGTCCCTTTCCTGATCAAAGTCCTAGCTATGATATAGACAGAGAGAAAGAGAGAGAGAGAGAGAGAGAGAAAGGGGAGACAGTGAAGGAGATGTCTGCCGGTTTCAACAGCCTCAGTTAAATCCCGGGTTCTATGTTATTGGCTCGGTGCATATTCACGCCACGCGTTTAACACTAAACACGGAGCCTCTGTCATTCTTGTCTCAACATCGAACTCCTTCTCCACACGTGGGACACAAAGGACGCTTGGAAGCCGAGGTGTCGCGTTTGGTGTTAAAATGCGGGGCGGGGATACGAATTGTTATTCCTAAAAAAAGGGACACAAAGGATTTGTTAAACCAGAATTAACCTGAGGCTGATCGAAACCGGAGCCGAGATAAATATAATAGGAACCGCCGTCGGTGCAACGTCGGACTCAAGCTAGAAACGCGAAGGTAGGGAGGAAGGGGGGGAAGAAGGAATCGCTCTAAAGGAACCACACCGCAGTGAACACGACGATATACGAACTATTCTGTTACCTATCGCTAATATTTACACGAAACGCTTGCGCTCGCGCGAGCTTGCGCGAACCGCAACACGTCGATTAAAGCTTCCCGCAGGTGCAACAAACCTCCTGCCGTCGGGGGGCCAATTGGGAAACAGGAGACAAGCGCTGACCGATTGAGTTGGACGCACGGTGAAACAACATCTGGCGAAACTGCGATCGCACCGCGACAGATCGATTGTTTAATACAGCGCGAGAAAATGCGCGTCATGAACGTGAAGGTCAGTGTAAGAAACTATTATGCAGCTGCGTTTTGCCGCATCATTTTTATTATGCGGATTTAGAGTTTAACCTTTCGGGAAATTGTTTACTTCATGCACGGAGTTAGCACACAGTGATATGTGTCATTGAGGAATACCAGTTTCGTTCCCTTGTACGAGATAAACTAAAAACGAGACGAACTACGAGATAAGTCCCAATACACGTGCTCTTGGATCACGCGCGAACACGTGTAGTGAAAAGATACGAGAATGTATAAAACTTGCCTGTACCGTCTATTAAATTAAATATAGTTACAGCTGCAGATCATAGGGAAAGATACATTCCCCTTCGATCTTCGAATCACCGACGGCCATGTACTCCATACGCTGCGCGGTCAACGGAAGGCCAAGTTCGCGATCGCGATAAGATTACTTTTTGCATGAGAAATGGACACTCC
>QKQZ01030044.1:0-27569 GCA_003595255.1 Solenopsis fugax | reverse complement strand
AGAGAAAAATTTTCTCCATGTAAGCAAATTATGTCTGTTTAAGATTATCAAATTCTTCCAAGATTTTATATTCTTGAATATGTATGAAACAATTCATTGTTGATTTGATACTATTTTTTTTTCTGTGGAGAGAAGATTAATAGCGTCCTAAAAAATCCCTAATCGATCATATGAAGAAACGAAGCTGCTAAATATCTTTTTTAGCTTTCAAGCGACTTCGATCTATACTTTATGAAAAATCTTCCTCGCAATTTTCTTGCCATGACGCTTCGTGAAACGTTTACGAACATCGCCGTTCATCCGTCGCGTACATTTATTCCCTCTTTCATTCAAGGGGCTAATAAATGTCTATCCTTTTCGCGAGCATCTCTTTACCCACCGCATAGATCGTAACAAGTAACGTCGGCTCAGAGGTTAACCGTCGCTTCCGGGCTCTGAATGCCCTGCAACAGGTCCTCCCTTTCCCTCCTGGCCGATCGGGCCTCGATAAGGATACCTATTGACTACCCTCTCTTTCTCCTCTTTCCTTCTGATTGCGTCGCTCGGTGCCCATGCAACAACATGGGCCTTATCCGACGATTCAGATACAGTTATCGCAGACAGATTGTAGGGACCTTTTTAGATGATCCTA
The DNA here is from genome assembly GCA_003595255.1 of Solenopsis fugax. Taxonomy (NCBI): domain Eukaryota; kingdom Metazoa; phylum Arthropoda; class Insecta; order Hymenoptera; family Formicidae; genus Solenopsis; species Solenopsis fugax. The sequence goes on along the minus strand of QKQZ01030044.1, from coordinate 26,938 downwards.
TAAATCATTCAACAAGAGCGCGATTGATATTATTGCTTATTGAATATCATATAAATCAAGACTATTATAAATCAAGTTATCATGAAACCGAGATAATAATTTCACTCCTAAATCAAATTAAAAATGATGACAACTTAATGGTTTCCTGTAAAAATTAAACAAGTCCATTAAAAAAAATCTGATTTATGTTCTTATATCTATTTTATGAACAGAGATAAATTATTATATTTACATAATGAATGATTTGAAGATGAGAAGTTTTCCTTGTTTCCTGAAAAATCTTGATTTTTTTTAGACTTGTTTGGTTTTTGTAGGAAACTCTTCAATTATTTTGATACAATTCAGTCGTGAAATAATTTATTGTCCCGAATAATGTTAAAAAGAGGAAAATACGTATCCTTCCTGTAGTTTATCTTCAGATCTCGCATACGTAAATGTGACACTGATGCATCCCTCGCATTCAGTGTCGGTCTCTTCCGTGTCTTCCCGAGTTTACAAACTGTACTCGTGCATACAGGAGAGGAAAAAGCTCTCGAATGTCCCGATGCATACGTGCAGTTGAATGCATGCGCGATCCGGGGAAAGAAAGAAAGAAGAAAAAAAAAAGAGTCACCTCGGTCAGATGGTCAGGCCTCATTAGCGAGATAAGTTCCGCGAAGAAGTTTCGCAGAGTACGCTCTCTTCTCTTTCTCACTCTTGTCTCCCTCTTCTGTAAGTGCACATGCATACCTCCGTCTTTCTCCGCTACCATCCCTTTTTCCTCGCTCGATCGGCCACGCGGGAATCTCCAGGCTTTATTAACGTCTGCCATTATCGTTTTAGCCGCGGCATCGCATTTTTATTTTTATCTTTACCTTCGAGATACCGCTTGCGCGTTCAATAATCGCCGCGAGAAAGTATAGGAGCGCGACGCGACGGTGGTTGTTTTTTCTACTTCTGCATCCCTCCTCCCGTTCCCCTCATCGCGGTATGCTACCCTCCCGAGCCTGATGGCTCGTCCACCTCTACCCCCTTTCGTTTCCCTCCGCGTCCCCCTTCAACCTTTTTCATTTAACCCTCCATGCCGACCGCACGGAATTCCGAGGGATTTCGAATCATGCTACTCGTTCTCCCTTCCGTCTCTTTTTGCTCGTCGTAGGGCCGACATTGCTTCCTCGTCCTGTCCGATAGGACAGTATGATAATCGATACAGTCGCTTACGCGTGTATCCCCGAAGGGTTGTTTTGCGACGCGCGATAGCAGACTCGCGTTCAGGGAGAGAGGGCGGGGTGGCACCCCCCACACCATCGTATTGGTTTCGTAGGTCCGCTATTAACTCTGAGCTACCATCGTAAAAACTTTTAATCGTAAATGTGGAGTCGTACGCAACTCGACGTATAACTTTTGAGGCTGCAGTTTCAAAGGGAACGGCAGAATCGACGAGATTTTTACGTGCCTCCGTGTGCTTCTGCGAAAACAAATCTTTTTTTTTTTTTTTTTNTTTTTTTTTTTGCGAAAACGAGACTTGAAATAAATTTAATGAAAAGACAAATAGATGCTGGAGATGAAACGAAAGAATTGTAGCCTCGAACCGGTACTTCCCGGTATCTCTCGTCCGCAGAATCCTGGAGCACGACGCGTCCCGGCGGCGATCGCGACAATAACAGCGATTGAATAGTTTATGATTCGCGCTTCTCTCGAGGACCGTTTTCTCAGGTCCTCCTCTCTCCTTCGCTTCGCAATTGCACCGGGAATGCACCGACCGGTGCATCTCTCTTTCAAGCGGCGGGGCTCTTTCCGCGGGATATAAGGAAGACAATTGTGAAACGCCCGGAATTGCCGGCGGGCACGCGGGATTCGCGCTCGCGGCGTGTAAATGACGTTTCCTCGCCGCGCGTTTAGCTTCACCCCTCGGTACTTTCTTTATGGATGATGATAACGGCGGCGCAACGGGAAACGTAACAATAAATTTTACTCGCATTCCGACTCTCGCCGCGGAACTCCGCGCAAACGATCGCGATGTTCGCATCGATATCTACATGCGCGAATTTTAAAGAGCGTACCACTGAGAGAAATCGTTTGGTAGTATATGATCAAATGAATTTTATAGTTACTGATACTAAAAACTTTGTTACATTTAACAAAAGAAACCAAAAACTTTTTGTAATTTGTTGTATGAAAATGATTATTTGGTTAAGACTACAAATTGTTTGGTCAAAACAACTATATATTTAGTAACTATCACTATAAAATTCATTTGATATCATTAATCAACCAAACTTTGGTTGATTTTACAAAATATTTCTCTCAGTGTATACACTGAAAAGAAAAACTGGTTATAACTACCAAATGTATAGTGAAATATAATAGTATCAATTGAATATTTGGTTAATGTAACCAAAAATAATTTTACTTTTCTAAATATTTAGTAACTTATACCAGATTTGATAATACTTACTAAACATTTAGTAAGATAAAATTATTTTCGGTTATATTGACAAAATATTTAATTGATACTATTTCACTGTACATAGTTATAACCAGACTTTTTTTCAGTGTATATTCGCGAACAGCACCCGTCTTCTTCTCTGCAAAATTTCTATGCATGAAATTCGTTATAGGAAGCATAGATGCATAACTATTTATCCTACAGATAAATTGTACATGTGGTCAAGCTAATATAGTTTATTCAATAAAAAGTTACGTAAAGTAGTTACGTACGTCTTTCATAGCATTATCTAACGGCATTGAAATTATAATTGATTTGAATTTATTACGACCCTCGTCGGCTCGGCGAGGATGCAGAAATTTACGCGTGACAATTCTCGTGGATTACGCGAGATTAGCATCGCGCTAACTACGACGTTTACGACGCTCTCGTTTAGTGCTATTCGCGCTAAGGACGTATAATAATCGATCGCCTTTGCGCGCCGTAATCGCGCGACATTAGACGGGACCGCGATACGCGATCTCCCGGGCTCATTGCCAATTGCGTTTCCAGCAAAATTGAAAGATTGCCGGCCTGCCTACCACGCCGGCTACCTTATTATCCCGCCTTATTATACTCAATCCACGAAATCGTATATCCGGAATTTCCCAATGTGCCCCGAACCGCCGACGAGAGCCCAATTATTCGCACGCACTGCGAACGTGCGCGGCGAACGCCCACGGTGCTACATTTAAATTAAACGCGATTCGTGGCCCAAGGCTACTATTCTTGGAGTGTCGAAATAACATGGAATTACCGGGACGACGCTACAAAGTATGATAACTATTAATCACGCATACCGAAAACCGTGAACGGGAAGGAACGGGGAGACAATGTATCGATTTTACATTAGTGCTGAGTTCGGCGAGTTCTTTATCCAACGTTACATCATGCGAGATCTCGCAGTCTTTGGCGTAGCGCAGACCAACATATAAAAATGTTAGGTGTACAAAATTTGTGCCTGTTAGAAAAACGTGTACGAGAATCGAGGAATGTGAGAACGTTCCGGTAATAGCTTCGCGCGGTGCAGCGCACTGGAATCGAGCGTGAGTCCAGTTTGCTAGTGCGTTAACGGCAAAGCGATGCGTGACTATCGGTACAATGTGCAAAAATAACCGATATCTCCGCGGTGCTATTCGCCCCCGGTGAAGCGAACTTCCTCCGACGCATATTGCGCGAGAATCGCCTCGCCGTCGGCGCTCCTTGCATTTGCATTTACGATCCACTTTCGCACAGTAGACTTCTTGCTAAGGGCCACTACGGTACTCTCGAGGTACCCAGTGCCTATCGAGAAAAACTACTTGGAGCAGTGATAAAATTATTATCAGCGCGAAACGTCGATAATTGATTCTGGTATTACGCCAAATACTTTGTACATGCAAGTCAGGACGGGTACACGCTCGCACGCACAATGTTGCGAAGAGAGAAGGGAATTCCTTTCATCACATTGATTATATTCGAATTTCACGCATTCTTGTACTGTAGCATCATGCGCATGTATCTAATTCTCGAGTCGGCAATGTCGAAATGTAATAATTTAGCGTAACGATCTAACGCGTCCGTTCGAGTTTCGAAGATGTTCGTTTTTTTTTTTTCTTTCTTTATCCCTCGGGCTTTCTCATTCTTCTCTCCATTTGTGATTACCATGGCAAACACGCAAACGGGCGGGCGCGGCGAAGTAAGGTCACGAGAGGAGGATCCAGGATGATTCACAAAAGTAAACGCCAGTGATCTCACCATTTTCGTCATACCGCGCGCGGCCGTAGAAGTAAAGGATGAAGGCGCGACCAACAATGCGCGATGTGTGATCCGGATGCCAGAGTAAACTCCCGGCTTCCGGGCGGGCGGGCGAGCGAATGAGCGAGCACGCTCTCGAAAGTATTCATAAATATAAATTGGACTTTGATTCGTTGGCCCTGGGGTTGCGAAGGAAGGGGACCTGACAGATCAAATTCTTCCGCTTCCCTCGGAAGAAGAGGTCCATAGGGTGCCTGCGAAATATTTGGACAAATTTTCGAAGCGAGTTATTGCATCAAGATACAAAAAAAGAAGCATTTAAATATCCATCTAAAAATGATCGTTTTTTTTTAATTATAATCGAAAATTGATGAAAAATCTGTGCATCATGATAATATTAATTTTTGGTAGCTACACTGAGAGAAATGTTTTGTAAAATCAACCAAAGTTTAGTTGATTAGTGATCAAATGAATTTTATAGTTACTAAATATGTAACTGTTTTGACCAAACAACTTGTAGTCTTAACCAAATAATTATTTTCATACAACGAATTACAAAAAGTTTTTGGTTTTTTTGTTAAATGTAACAAAGTTTTTGGTACCAGTAACTATAAAATTCATTTGATCACTATACTACCAAATGATTTCTCTCAGTGTATCTGAGAATTGAACGACATACAAACTTTCTTTGCTTTAAGAGATTTACTCTTCTGACATTTGTCCAAGTATTTCAGAGAAATATCCTGTGTATCTCACGTTTCCGTTGATTTGAAGAGAAGCATCGATTCCTTCGGTGGGTCCTCCCCTCTTGCGCAAATAGGCGAGTGGTGTGTGCTTTTTGCTACTTAAGAAACCGTGTTGATTGACTACCGGTTTCAGAATCAATTAATTCGTCTGAGTGCGAGTAAATTTATGCAAATATAAACATTGCGTTTTTACAAAGATAAGAAGATAAACTTCCAAGGGATTCGACGCTTTAAATAAAGAGACTTCATCAGTGTGAGTTTTAAATCTTCTTTAGATTATTCTTATGTTGGCCTGCAAAAGTCGAACTAATTGCTCGACAGTATAGTAGTCGCGAGTTTACAGAATGTATCTTCGAAGTTACAAATCGTCCGTAGAATATTTAACGCCACGGGTGCATGTTAATCTCGATATGTGTCTGCTGCATAAAGAAATTACTCGTCGGAAACTCGTTTATCAGATCTTGTAACTTTCATTCATTCATTCATTTCGTTCTCTCGAGAAACGCGGCGGGAGTTGAAAACTCGAGATAAGACAAATATTTGTCACTCAGAGACGACGGTATTAACGTACAGAGCTGCCCCCGACGAATTTATCTACCCGACGATCTCCGTCGCGGAAGCGTTCCCCCCCGCCGCGCCGTATACGCGATCGTCTCGTTCTATCTCTCCTCGTCGAAAATGCGACGAACATGCGGCACGCGGGGTGGGAACCAACGAACGAACGAACGAAAGAAAGAAAGAAAGAAAGAAGGAAGGAAGGAAGGAGAACAGAAGAGACGACGAGGCGATACGAGAAACCACCGCCCCTGGGGAATTGAACTCTGGTTACCCGCGCGACTACGAGGCAAAAGTGACTCGGCCCCTTCTTTGTCCGAATATAACTGTATTTATCTCGATTCACTCGACTGAATCATCGGTGAAGACGAGGAGAGCGAGAGGCGCGCGCGCGCTCTCTCTTCTCGGATCCTCCCTCGAAGCGAGCGCGAGCTCAAACATTTCGCTTCCTCAATGAGAGTTTACTCAACTTTCCGGCGATCCAGTCTCTTTTGTTATCTCACCCTGTCTCCCGATCCTTTAAGGGACACGAGAACGCGGTTTTTACTCCGTTGTATCCTAGCTCGCGCGTTACGTTCTTCCCGCCGCACTCGGCTATCCCGGATAACGCTATACTCGTTTAACCGATAATAGCATTTGATCGAAAAATTTTGACGAAAAATCCACATATCGTTATTCGACATTTTCCGATAGTTTTTCGCTCTGTCGGTTCACAATTTATTTTCAGCGTTTTGTCTTACCGAGGGAAAAAAATTACCTTTGTCTCGATTCTCGTAAATCTCTCCGTCGAGATTACGGAGTTCATATTTCAGAAGGCGAACGATAATACCGCCGTAAAATCGCCTTGGGTTGTGCGGCGGTCGTTAACCGAGTCCCCGCGCACGATTTCGGTCGCTGTATTAATAATGCTAAGTACGTATGTAAGTACGGCGAAGCGCATAAATATAATACACTCGAGGCGCTTCAAAATATCCATTCAAATTCATAGACATCGTAGACATTCGAATTCATTCAGTGGCGACCGCGTATATATTTATGCGTTACACGCGTTTGCACTCCCACACGCGGATTTGCAGGGCCGAGGAAATCCCTCAGACGTGGACGCGCGAATTGAACGTCCTTCTTCGAATAATATAAATGAATTGCTCGATAGTCCTCTCGCGAAATTGCGTTTCACTCACTAGACGAAGTTCTACTCTGGAGATTCAGTTCGAACGTTGAGCGAGCGGGACACGCTGGCATTGGACACATCCATGAAAGACCTTTTCTCTTAGCCTTTCCTCCGTCATTGGACATTTTGAAAGAATTTTTCCGAGAAACGGTACACGACGCCGGAAGGGAAAAATATGACGTGTTTACTGCAGCCGTATTTCTCACTCAACGGAAAATGTAATCGTAAACGTAAATGAGACTTCTCTTCTCTCCGCGGTGACGTGCGGCATGCACGTGCGGCAGAGTGAGCTCGCGTTCGCGGAACGGCCGGTGAATTGCATTTGCGCAATTTACCCACGGCTGAGTGACGTGTCATTTGCATAATAGGACTCGTTGGGCAATTAAGTCGCACTCCGTCACTCAGATCGAGTGCGCGCTCGGCGCTTCTTATTCAGCGAATGGCGTTTCTTCTTCCTCAACGCGATTGACAGCGCGAGTTCGCGAAACGCGATATGCCATCTGGCGCCCGTGCATTCCTATCGGGCGTCGAATCGTCTCCTCGTTTTCGACCGCCGTGTTGTTTTGTTGATGGCACCATCAGGGTCAAATGCCACAAAAATTCCGCGCCGTTGACAGAATGCGAGGAATCCGCGAAGGAATTAAAAATGATTGAATACTAATCATTTTTAATCATTTGTAATCATTTTTCTTAATGAGACCGTTATGTCGCAGAGAAATTACGATTCCACAGCGTCCTCATTTTATCGGAAATTTATTGTCGAACGCGTTAAATTTTTTTTAAAGATACGACGCTTTATTACAGATAACGTTGCACTCTTTCTGCAATTCTCCCAATCAGAGAGCCACTCGCAGACGAGGAAACGAGCTACCCACACCGATTAGACATGGAATTAATTGTTAGCATTGCATTAACGCTGACGTTATACACTCGCAGATGCGGATACGCGTCGAGGCTCATCGCCGACTTCCGAGACTATCATTTTTATTTATTGGCTTCGATAACCCTATTCGCGTTTAATTGAGCTGTCGGAACGGCAAATCGTCAATGGCTTCGGCGATTATCGCGTGTGTCGAATGATTGCTTGCCATTTTTATTAAACAGAGTGTTATTTCTCTCGAATGACAGGGAGAGTGAGACGATAGGACTCGATCAGGGGTCCGCTACGAGTTATCGTCTGATTAATGACCTCGGTCCGGAGCGAAGACGCCTGAACGCGAACTTTAATACGGACGAATCTAATCTCATTCCGCGCGCCACATTTCCGCAGTTTATTCTCGCTCCACTTTAATCGATCATCATCGCATCTCGCCGCGGCGTCTTGCGGGCCGGCGATCCCGACGTCTCTCGATATGCATTTTGCGCGCGTTCTGGATGATAAAGCGCGTCCTCGTGTTTATCTGGCTGAAATTTATGCGAATTTGCGATCGTCTCCGAGAGCTGATAAGGCGACAAGTGTCGAACGGCGCCTTCGTTCCACTTGATTGTTGACACAGTTAATTTTAACGAGATGGCTTTATTTTTCCGTCTTTGCTCTTTATTTCCCATTGAAAGCGTGTCGTTTTGCATTCACACTCCATCGATATTCGTATCCATATTTTTCAACGAAATGGAGTGGATGTTGAACCCGTCAATGTCTCGAGTTATTTCTAACAATGCGATATTCAAGAACTTTTCACCTTATTTTTCAAATGGAAAAGCTGCTTTTTTCGTCGTGAGATAAATTTCGAGAGTAAATTTCGACTTCAAATTTATTGCACGCAAAAGTAAAACTTGTTGCACTTAAAGTCATGTTTTATAATATGATCCACGCCATTTAGAAAACAGCACTTTATGACCGTCGTCTCAAATATCCATCCATAAGCTTTTCAAAAATGTTCCGCGATAAGAGCACGTGAAACGTGAGAGACGCTTAATATCGATGGCCATGTTTCCGTTATCTGCGAAACACGGTATGACTACGTGACATGGAGAGGCGTTAAATGTCTTCCGGAAATTCGTATCCATAAATCTGTGCTTTTATATATATATATATATTTTTTTTTATTTATACATACAGCACACACCTGTGGCTGATGTATGACGGTCGAATAAAATATGAAACTTTTCTGGCCGCACATACGTGCGTTCGTCTCGGTACGAAACGAATTCGAGATAGGAGATGAAATATTAACCCTCCGCGCGACCCTATCGGTCTGCTAAAGCTCACTCTCGAACTTCGTAACGCACGGACACACGCGTGTTACACGAAATGACCCTGATTTATGCGCTAAACCTAATAAATCACGAGTTTCTTCTCGGATGAACAGAAGCACGCGATGAGCGTTGGACGGCCGACCCCTCGAGAAAAAAAGCGTTTGATTGATGGAATTTAATTGTATCATAGAAAAGATTTGTACAGATTTATACGAAATCCGTGTGCACTTAATACAGCACAATCGCGTAATTTTGTACATCGCTTTTTGTTCGTCGTTTTTTTTTTTTTTCTTTTTCTTTTTTGCTTCTCCGCCGAGTTTCCTCTTTCGCAGGGAACTCGGCGGAGAAGCATTTTTATCTCCGATCGGAAAATGACCGGCGTATTGCTTTCCGCTACATTTCCGCGGCGTGAACATTTTTACGTAATTAACCTACGTCTTATCTGAGCACAATAATTAGAGTGCCTCGGGCGAGGATATTAACTTTTAATTAAACTGCAAGAGCGCCGGATAGCAAGAAATTCTTCTTTTACGAGAAGTTAAATATTGAAGAAGGAAAAAAATACGGACAAGATAGATTTGATTCAAAGTTAAAGCTTTTTTGCCGTAAATATTTCACGGTGTCCATTTAATAGACTTTCCGTTTTAGCAAGCGTTTTTAACTGTGACAAGAGTAATCATTATTATTTCAATGTGTTATCACGAACACATTTCGTTTGTCATGAACGTTTGTAACAACAATCAGTCGGCCCTCTTCTCTAACTCTTAACGACAGTTTTGTTATCGTCATAATGTCGTTACTCGTATAATGTATATTAAAAAAGCTGTGCAACGACATGTAACGATAATGAAGTCGTTAAGTATTACAGAAATAGGCAGATCAAATACTCTGTTAAAAATGTCATGAAATTTAGTGACTTTTGACAACATAAAAAATTTTAATGTACCTGCTTGAAATTTGCTTCCGTTACGTTACATTAAATTTTGCTACATATTTTTATCAGTGTATTTTTAAAACATACTTCTCTTAACGTGTCACAAAATTTTCATTGCAATATCTGTTTTTTTTTAACTAACAATTCCTTTGTTTTCGCGCTAATATTTAACACGGTTCAAACATGTATTATCATGCATGTGTTTTGTTAGCACTTATTAACATTAATACATATAAATATTGAATATTGAATGCGCTACCTATATTATTGCCGGAATAATTGCCGGAGGCTCTCTGTCATAAATTTTCAAGCAAAACGCAAGACGCACAATGTCGAAAAAGATAGGCCACTTGTGAATGACGATCTCCGGTACACAGAAAAAAAAACTAGTATTAAATCAAGATTCATTTTTTATATATAAGCAAGAATATTAAATCTTCTTGGAAGAAATTATAATCTTGAACCGACACAATTTTCTTATATGAAGAGAAAAATTTTCTTCATGTAAACAAATTATGTCTGTTTAAGATTATAAATTCTTCGAAGAAAATTTTATATTCTTGCTTATATATAAAATAATGAATTCTTGATTTGATACTAATTTTTTTTCTGTGTAGAAGATAGAATGCAAGACACAAGTAAGTCTGCGAAAATGCCCTCGTGGTCGAAGGGACATCCGGTCTTTCTGCGACATCCTGCGCGCCATTATCGACATGCAAGCGAAAGAAAACGCCGCGCTGTATGTCCTGGTGCATGATGCCCTACGTAGGTGCATGCGCGCCTACGTAAGTTCGCGGAGACAAATCTCGTGTGCGTCAACGACTGTAGCGAACGCGCGACAGGCGGAATGAATACGATCTCCCGGATGGCGGGAGCCGTATTTCCAGGACCATTTCATGCGCGATTTAACGCGCTATTCGTACACACCCGTGCACAATGCAGGCGATGGAGGGGTCAGCGCACGTCGTTGGATGCCTCCTCTTCCACGGGCGAGATTGACGTGACGAAAAATCGTTCGGTCGTCCGACCGGAACCGCTCGACCGGAAATCGAGACCTCAAGCTCGTCGTCGTCGTCGTCGTCGTCGTCGTCGATGGGCGCTGCTCCGCGCCCATCAGAACACGCGAGACTTCAAGTATCCGATATGTTAAACCGCACTGCAAATGGTTTGCGAAGTAAATTATCGCGTTCGCGGAATTCAATAGCTGAGGTGGTCTGTTGCGGCTTGTTTAATTTGAGCGTCGAATTTAAGCGACAGCAAGCCGATTCGCGCTCTGTAATTAGAATACTATCATTGACAGAATTCTCTCTGCATAAACCAATTGACGGGCCACATGGTCACGATTTCTGGATTATACGAGTACGATCAGGCGCTTTGACGCCACTTGTCATTAGGCTGGCGTGAAACACTACGTGCGTGAGTGTTTGAATGTTTGAACGCGGAAATACATAACGGAAGCAGTAACGCCCATACATTTTCGCTTATTGTGGTCGACGATAAATTAAATCCATAAATCGCGACACAAAGGACTGCCCCTGCCTGCAGTTTCATAGACAGTTTCTAAACATTTTGACATGTTCAGTTTCAATTAATTAGCAAAAGTACGCGGAAAGAACGATTTTGCTGCAGATCTGAAAATAATTATGTCGGACCATTAAAATAATTATATTGGCCACTTAAGCTAATTGCTAGAAAACTATTTGCAGCAATATTATCACGCTCTTGAGCACTCTATAATTATTTTGATGGCCCAATATAAAATCATTATCAGATCTGTATCCAGCTAAATTTTTAGATACTACACACTGAAAAAAAGTTTATGTTTAAATCATTTCTTTGATTTAAATAAATGTTAGTATAAAATAATTTATTTTTAAACTTGAAAAATATTTTTTTAATCAAGGAAATGATGTTAAAATATTTACTTAAACATAAAAAATGTTTTTCAGTGCAATATTTTTCTCTGTGCAGTGAAATTGCTCTTTCTATTGTATTTTCGTCATAATGGAGTGAAACTGTCGATTGATATTTTCACCAACTGTGTTCAAGCTACATTTTTATGTAAAAGTCTCGCAGACTCACGAAATAAAGGGAGGAAACTCGATTCCGAAACTTCGATCTTGTCGAGCCTCGTCGTCGCGTCGCCTTTCTTCTTGAGCTGAATCGAATCGCTGTGCTCGACGGCGGGAGTAAAGGAAACACAGAAACGCCGTATATCGCGGTCCACGTCGAAATGTATACCGCGTGCCCGTCGCGGGTATATATCGCGCGTCAGTTTCGCCGACCACGTGTTTCGCCTATGTTTAGAAAGCGCGCCGGACGTTGTTGTCCCTCGGCCGGTGCACCCACGTCGACCAGGCGCCGATCTAAACTCGGAACGAATAAACAATCAGCATGGTATATCGTACTTTCCGCTTTGTAAACCCGCGCCGTCAGAACCCACGCCATTGGAGCAGGAGGAGGAGGAGGAGGAGGAGAAAGTGGGGGTGCCTTTATTTCAGCGTGGGCGGCAATGCCGATCGCGATCCCGCGCTGGACCATTGTTCCGAGAAGCCGCGAAGTCACGCCGTTGGCGACGGTGACGCTGGATCAGCCTAATTGCCATCGTCTCTCCTTGAGAACGGCCATCGAGGATGTGGACGGTAACGCGTCGGGTGACTTGGACGAATCGGAGATTCCAAGCGAAAGACGTTCTCACACACATTTCCATCTATATCAATTTATCCATGAAATTTCACTTTCCTTACTTCATTACCCCGCGGTTGTAAGAAACACCTTAGCGAATCGTTAGATTTTCTAGGTATACTCGCAGCTTCTAAATTAAACTGGATATCAAATTAATTCGTGAAAAAAATTCGAGACGCATTTATCTGCATTTACACTGAAAAAAAGTCTAGTTATAACTACCAAATGTATAGTGAAATAGTATCAATGAAATATTTTATCAATATAACCAAAAATAATTTTATTTTACTAAATGTTTAGTAACTTATACCAGATTTGATAATACTTACTAAACATTTAATAAAATAAAATTATTTTTCGTTATATTGATAAAATATTTCATTAATACTATTTCACTATACATTTGGTAGTTATAACCACATAGAAAAAAAATTAATATCAAATTAACAATTCATTGTTTCATAAACAAGAATATAAAATCTTGGAAGAATTTATAATCTTAAACAGACGTAATTTGCTTACGTGGAGAAAATTTTTCTCTTCACGTAAGCAAATTATGTCTGATTAAGATTGGCTGCGTTCAACAGACTCAACAGTTGAGTGAGCACTCGCTGTTATTGGTGTATTCTTCTAAATCTGAAAGTCTGATTGGATGATCTAGAAGAATACCACAACATGTTGAGTCTGCTGAACGCAGCCATTATCAAATTCTTCCAAGAAGATTTTATATTCTTGCTTATATATGAAACAATGAATTGTTGATTTGATACTCATTTTTTTCTGTGCAGACTTTTTTTTTCAGTGTATTCGAGACTTGCAAATGAGAATAATTATTAGTTTCGCGAATGTCTCCCATGTTTGCTCGTTTACAGTATCCGTTTAATTCCGCGGTCTCTCATTTTGCTGGCTCTTTTAATTCCAATTCAATTTCGCCCTCGCGGATGTGGACACGGGTACGGAGACACGCTTTCTCTCTTCCTCTCTCTTCCCTCTAAAATCCCACGTATCACAGCGAATGACGCCGCGTTTTCCCGTGACGATCGAAATCTGATTTCGCGCGTAATAGCGTCGAGCGATAACAATAATCGGGGCGATAAAATCGCGCGTGATAAATAATGAGAACAAATGTCGGTACCCGGGGCCCCCGTCACCGCAAATATTCGACGTCGCGGTGCGGTTACGCCAGCGTTTCGTCACATCGCATCTGCGTGCAATCAATTATCCAAAAGAGTGCCGTTTGTCTGCGATAATGAGGGTGGCAGAGGGTGGAGGAGGAGGAGAAGGGTTGCAGGCTCGATGGGCTCGTGGCGCCGGGTCGTCGTGCGTGCACGAATTGCAAATGCACGCGCCGGTGCATCTCGTGACGCGCCGTATTGTCGCCGCGGGAAAATCGCTCGTAAAACCGCGGCGCGGCTCCTCTCGCCCCGTATTGGCATTCCGATTCCCCGACGATCGCAAATCGCTCGCCCGGGGTGAGTTGGCGTAAACGGAGGAAATAAGTTTGAGCTGATATCGTTATCAAACTAAATCTTCGTGGGGAAGGAAAGCGAAGTTTCCTAAAGACGTGACTGTCGCCGAGAATTTCACGCTGAGAGGTTCTTGGTTTCGAAGTGCAAAATGTGAACATATTTTTACATATTTTTTCACTCTACGCTATTAAATATAAACGGATCAAATTTAAACCAATACCTTGAGTTAGATGACTTCTTTTATTATTTTTAACAGTAATGTATATCTTTATATTTATTTCTTCGGAAATTTGTAAGAGTTCTTACGCGAGATATTTGACGTATTTATTTTTCACATTTTACGTGTTGCTACAAGAGACCTCCGTGAAGTTCTTTCAAATTTATTTGCGACAGTTTGAAAAGCTTTCTACGTGTTACGGAATAAAACGGATGCGGCGCGAAAGATGTGGCAGCTGAAAATCCTTGAAAATAAATTCCATGGGCTTTGTTTCTGAAAACATTTTTTTTTCCGCTACCGCACGCCATTGTGAAGTAACCACGAACTTACGTGAGCCCGTCGATGGGGACGTAATCCGACTCGCTTTCCCCCTCTTTATTTCCGTTTCCCTTCTTCATCCCCCTAAGCGGTCTCCGGCTCTCCGAGGCCTCTCGAAGGGGCGCATTCGTATGCGACGCAGCAGGTGAGGAGATACAAGGTTCGGTCGTGAGAGAATTAAGGGCAGCAAAGTGGGATTCCCGATAGAATGATGGGGGTTAGAATTTTTCACTTGGTATCAATTGCCGTCATATCTGCCGACAAAAGATAGGGGTAAACTTCAACTCACGTAAATCATTACTCCAATTGTGTGCGAGTCCTCTCTTTATTGCAGATGTCCTTACCTTATTTCTAAAAATGAAACTTTCTTAACTCTTATTTTATTCTGACAAATTCAAATACGATCGAATGTTTATTAATAGACTAAATGCACATTACATAAAATGAGTCTCCTTGAATTTATTTTGTTTCAGAAATGCTTTAACTTGTCAGATATGCCTTCATGTTTTAATACAAAATGTATAGTTTATGTATTTATTTATAATTGCAATGTAACTCTTTAATCATCTTAATTTTAGTAAGCTCATTATATCATACATTTATATTAATATAATTAATACAATTTTTTTTTAAATATAAATTTAAAATAAATACTAATATTTAATTTTCCTATTAATAATTTTTATTCTTTATATACGACTAATTTTTCTTCAATTTTATTTATTTAAAAATTTTTTGAGGATAATTATCTCTACAAGAATCATCTTTTCTTTTCATAGAAAACGAAACCATTGCCGCGATAAAGACAAATATTTTTATAGAAGTTGCGTTGAGTCATCCATAAACTTCCATGCTTGCTTAAAAATTCGTATGTGACATTCGGTCTGACAATTTAAATTCAAGATTGCTTTTTTTAACTTAAAGCTAACTGACCATTCTTGAGAAAAGTCAAGATACGTGGGCACAGATTGTCGTCTTTGTACGAAATAAAACAGTAGATCTGACGTATACTCATTCCTGCACGAGCTTATGACGAACTCATGAACAGGCGTCGCGCGTCGTGACGTCTGTCAAAGAGTACAACGTACGCACTTAAGAACGTACCATGTGTTCGTTCTAACTAAATTATAATGTTTTCGGTAGTCGTGGCTTCAACCAAACCGATTTGAATCTTGAACACGAAGGCTAGATGGACAGTTTTTAGATCCACGTGTGACGAATACGAATGAACGAGCATTCTTTTTTATCTGTCTTCGATAGATTTACGAGTTCCTCGTACGAATATTCTTTTCAGTTATGTTTAACAAGTAGAGAAGACGAAGTATGTCCTTAAAATATTCAGACAGTGTGTGTGTACTGAATATTGAATTTAGTTAATTGCTGACATTGAGTTCTTTAAATGATAGTAAACAATCTTGCACGCTTTAGACTTCGTTCTCGTTTTCGGACCAACTAAATATTGTTATACGCTTAATTAGGAAAGTAATGAGCTTCTAGAATGTTAGAGGAGTTCTAGAACGACGTTTAACAAGAAGCAGCATCTCGAGAAAGAGAGAGAGAGAGAGAGAGAGAGAGAGAGAGCGAGCTTCCTAGTAAGAAAAATAAAACTTGGCTATAATTAGCGCCCTTTAAAAATTTCCTCCTTGGTATCGCGAATGAGTCGACTCGCGCGAAACTTATTCGACGGTTTGGTTATTTTATGGACCACCTGTTAGAACGAGAGCTCTTTACCGTTTTGCTGTCTCGTCCTCGCCGGCAATCCTTGCCTGAAGGATCATTCAGCCGGCTTGAATAAGCTTTCGAGACACGTGTAAACGGAATTTAAAAGGATATCAGATCGTACGTCGCTACGATGTGTTATAGATATCCCCGAGGCTCAACAATCTTCAAGTGGACCTAAGAAAATAGAAAAGATTGTCCTGAGATCGTCGAGATATCTTTTCGCTATGAATTCTCCGACCGATTCTTGACCTGATTCTTTTTCAATAAAAATGTTCTCCTCTCCATATAAATTCAATGCAGTTCTCTACAAGTTTTTACGTAATTAATGATAGAAAATTAATCATATTCTTGAAGTTAATTTTAATTGAATTTTACTGCAATGAAGTTTTCACAAGCTTTAATGAGGTGAAAAGATAAAATGTGACGGGTGGACATTCTTACTGAAGAAAAATCGTCTCTTTCCTTACTAAACTACATCTGAAGAAGTTGCGATTGAGAGAGTAACTCGTGCCACCGGACTTCCGAGACACCCTGTAGACAAAACGATGATCCTTTAAGATCCTTCCCCTACTGTCACGAGGTCTCCGTGAGGTCACACGAATGTCTTCCGGCAGCGAAGATTAACGACGTCTGAGAACGGTGGACATCGGGACGCGACACACGCCCGGCCTGGCGTGCTGCTCGCCTGCCTTCCAGGTGGAAAAGGTCAGGAAGCTCGGCTTCGTCCTCCTGTACATGCGTCCTGACCACCGCGTCATTTTCCTCCGTCTAGACGACAACGGCGGAAACCAACGACGATCCTCTCGTGCAACCAATTCGACGTGTCCCCCTACAAGTCGCATAGGGTAATGCAATATAACACGTGGAAGAGGGTGTCTCCTAGCAACCCTGTGTCTTCTCACCCCGCGTTCTATTTCTCCTCCTCCTCCTCCTTCTCTCTCTTTCTCTCTCTCTCTTTCTCTCTCTCTCTCTCTCTCTCTCTCTCTCTGTATCCGAAACCGCCCTGCTGCTGCCTCCCTCGCTCGTCCCCTAAGCTTCGCCCTAAAACACCCTAAATCCTGCGCACGCCGCGACAGGACGTACAGGAAAGTTTCGTTCGTCGCGTTGTCGCAGGTGCGTATCTACGTATGCGATCCGATTTCATCAGACTTTCGTAGTTTCGGAACTTGCACCGCTTGGAGAACGTTGCAAGAATGTGGAGGATAAGGCAACAACCTTGCAAAGATCGTCCGCTTTTTAGGATCTTCATGATTATTCTGTTAAGGAATATTTTAATCGCGGATGTACCGCAAAATTAATTTTATAAAATTTTAATTTATTAACTTAATTTTATACTTTTAAATTATCTTCAAAGAGAGAAATAACGCGAGGTAATCGAGAAAAGCGATATTCATCGAGAATTTTATTCTGTCAGTTCTATTTTAAGTAATATCATATTTTCCCTCGAAGATGTAGTTTTGATAGATTTATCAGGCAGTTTTTTGTTAGAACCCTCTCTCTAATAGCTTCCAACTTCCAAGAATGATTCTCGATAAAACGTTTGCGTGCGCATGTTTAATTGGCTTTTAACGTCGACTTTAGACTCTAAGTACTGAAATGGAACGACTAAGATCGAGTCTACAAATAAAATCGAATTATAGCGAAAGTTACGATATTATTTATTATTAGTTAATCGCGATTTTTTTCCGCTTGCTTGTTTCTGGGCAATCCCTTCTGCCGGGCAACGGATGCTGAACTGATTATCAGCGCTAGTTGTAGTGAATCAATCCCTGTTGCGATCTCCAAAGCGGGACATGCAACTTTTATCGCTTGTCGGCGCTATATCCAAACTCACGGACTTACATCAGTTTGTATCGGCGCACCCGGTAGCCGCCGGTCGGATATGGGCTCTGTGGATCGATGGCTATCCGGTCGGTTTGAATATTTCAATTCGCGTGCAATTGCGCTTACGAATGCAGTAAGAGCGAAGTTTCCCTGCGTCCGTGAGACAAGATTATCAAACCGCTTCGCAAAAGAGATCGCTTTACGTTAGTTGATGGCTTAGAAACGATTGCGATGAGAAGTCTAAGCTAAATATAGATATAAATATGAAGTAAAATATATTGGAAGGAGAAAAGGATATATACAGGACACTTAATAATTAAATACATCTTTTGTCGCAAGTTTTTTATTATATAGAAAAAAATGACTATCAAATCAATAATTCATTGTTTCATATATAAGCAAGAATATAAAATCTTCTTGGAAGAATTTGATAATCTTGATCAGACATAATTTGCTTACGTGAAGAAGCAAAATTTCTTTATGTTAGCAAATTGTGTCTCTTTGAGATTATAAATACTTCTAAGGAGATTTTATATTCTTGCTTATATATGAAACAATGAATTGTTGATTTGATACTAATTTTTTTTCTGTGTAGGCTCAACATTTTACAAATGTCGCAAGTCAGATTCTGATACATCAATCGTTTTTATGATGGAGCAATTATCGAGCTACTCTTCAAGCTGTTAATGACATTCTTGTTTGCGATTATACAAAATTTCATTTAAACTCTGTTCGAGGATATACGCCGTACAGAACGTGGAGGCAACTCGGAAACATTTTCCCGTCGACCTCGCAATCGAAGTGACCCTCACGCATGAACCATCCCGTTGATGGCATCGATCCCGAAGGGTTCCGGCGCGGGTCTGTGTCTACGCGTGCATGTCTACGTATGCGTGTTCATACGTGTGACGTGCACGCCGATGGCGACGTTCCGTTCGCACGCGGTGCCTCGCCGACCGGCCCGAGGCCCGCCTTCGATTTATCGAGCACAAACGAGTTTCGATTTTCAGCCGTGGGGTGCCACGTGAAACTTCACAGGCGCGCCTCTCTTTCGTGTAGCCACGTGTACACACGTCGTCATTGTGGGCGCGCGTGCCGAGGGGTCGAACATAGAGTCGGACGTGTCCGGGATGAGCGGACCCTAACGTTTGTCCACGTGCCCTCGCATTTGTCGCGGGAGATCGTTAGCTGTTAGATTTGTCGGCTACCGTTTACGAATTGCGTAACGCGTCGGCCGATATTAGTATTATTCGTTTTGTCTGTTCTGGGTCTACTCGGAGCAGACCCAAGCAGACCTGGCGATCTTTAAGANCCCTCGCATTTGTCGCGGGAGATCGTTAGCTGTTAGATTTGTCGGCTACCGTTTACGAATTGCGTAACGCGTCGGCCGATATTAGTATTATTCGTTTTGTCTGTTCTGGGTCTGCTCCGAGTAGATCTAGAACAGACAAAACGAACAATACTATTGTTTCACGATCGTTGCTCGAATTCGTTGCTGATCTGTCGCTCGCACATTCGAGGCAGGCTGGTTCGCAAGAATGAGAAAAAGGAGCTTCCTCCTTTTTCTTCGCGGAGAGCGAGAGTAATAAGAAAGAGAATCATGGCGCCGCGAGGGTGGATTTTTGATGGCTACTAGTAAATATTTAACGGTCATTCGTTGCGGGATAACGTAATGGCGAATGCTCAGAGGCGTATACGCCCCTCCGAGCACGTTTATAACCGTCATGCCCTCGTAATGCCCAAGCGCGAAAGGATTCTCCAGGGACACATTGTTCCGTTTAGTTGGCGAGCGAGTCCGCCAAACGATCCGCATTTGTCGCCGGTGATCAATCATGCGAGATATAATCCACGACATAATTAACTTTACATGTAATCCTTCTTTTTTAAATTGACGTCGCAAACAAACAGTAAGGAAAGAGCGACGATTGCGTGGTGTTCTGCGTAAGAACAAAATTTCCTTTCAATTTAAGCAAAGCAAGCAACTTAGTAGGATCATGCAACTTTCTCGTTGAAATCCGCTTTGTCCTCTCGATCTCTTTTGAAGTTACGCACGTATTTATGGCTGTAATTGCGACGATACTACTCCGCTCAACGACATCTTTTTTATCTTCATCATCAAGGGAGGCAAACATTCACGTTCAGACGAATTCTGAGGAAAAACGAGCAAGAAGCTTGAACGCAATCGCTTGGCATCCGCGACTGCCTCGATCGTATCCCCGACTTCCTGTCGGAAATTCCAGTTTTCCCGGAGGAAGTGATTTAAGGGCTCTCCATCCCCTACCTCTCCACCCTCCCCCCCCCGCCCCCATCAAAATCGAAGACAGGAAGATAGGAAGGTGGAGGGAAGAGAAAGATCCCGTACGGATCCCAGTGGGCTTCGTGGAAATTCCTGTCGCTTGCCACGCAAATATTTGGCATTCGCGAGGCCGAGCCTTCTCCATTAATTTCCGCCCTATTTTCAATTTCAGCCAAGACGCTTTACTTTGCCGCGCGAAACAGCCCGTCGCCGCCAATCTCGTCGTTCCCGGTGTCCCCCGCCATCCCACCCCTCCTTCTTTGGGGATCCGCAAACATTTAGGGGTTGCAAACTCCGGGGGGGTTCCACCGCTCGTTCTCCATGGTGAATGCTCGCGACAGTGCTCACTCGATGCTGTTGCCATTTGTATTCCGCGGCGACGGCCGTGACACGGGGTGTCTTTTCATCCGCGAGCTCTTTGTGCGATCCCGAGTGAACTCTCCTACTCGGCAAAAATATATCGAGACGTCAATGGTCTCAGAATTATAAGAAGCTTTAAAAGTCTCGGCGAAACAGGCTTAAAGAATGGCGAAGAATAACGAAATCTCATTCCTCCATTAGCTTCACGAGAATTTTGTTGTAGAATCTTAATACACTGAAAAAAAAAGTCTGGTTATAACTACCAAATATATAGTGAAATAGTATCAATTAAATATTTTGTCAATATAACCAAAAATTATTTTATTTTATTAAATGTTTAGTAAGTATTATCAAATCTGGTATAAGTTACTAAATATTTAAAAAAATAAAATTATTTTTGGTTACATTGACCAAATATTTAATTGATACTATTTCACTGTACATTTGGTAGTTATAACCAGTCTTTTTTTTTTTAGTGTAAAAAATATTAGCTGTCGAAAAATTTTTAATTTAAAAAGAAAAAAAACTTTAATATTCGGAAAAGAACCTTAATGTAAAAATTAATTGCAGCTGCTTTGGCATTTAACATTTTCGGAAATTCGCGTGCACCGTACCGACAACCATAATTCAACTTTAAAGTACATTGGTCGCGAATAGGATGCGAAAAAAAAAGTTCCGCGACAGTTAATCCTGCTAGCTGTTTTAATCATTGCGAGAGAGAACCGTAAATGTATATGCGACTGCATGTGCTGGCCTCCCGGAGCGCACTTAACGAGAGGAATATTCATGACACTTTGAGTAATATAATACATTTTTTTCACTCATTAATTCATTAGTTTTTTTGTTTTTTTTTTTATTAAACTCGAAATGTAGAGTCTGTACAATATGCGCGAAAGAAATAATACGAATCGGAGAAAAGTCGCGAATCACGTGAAGCTCGACAGTACATTTTTACAAGTTATTAATAATTTCTTGGTGAAGCTCTATACATATATGAAATCCAATCGTTTCTGTACTCCAAAGAAAAAGCTTCCCTGCTGCTCCTCCGATGTTTTTATTCGCCGCTCTTGCGGTTAATTAAATTAATACTGCAGCCGATCCGTAAAAGATAAACTCACGACAGCGTTAGGCGTGCAGGGAACGTCGTGTAAATTCACGACACGCCGCTTCCTCCCGATTCGTCATTCTTATCGCCGCATTTTTTAGCTCCACGAAATACGTATCGCGTCCTCGTACGTGTACGCGCGAGCGAGTGTGCGAGCGAGTACTTCGGCATTAATCCCCGAGCTTCCACACATCCGCCGTGACGTCGCGAAATTAATCTCAGGATACTGCTGTATATTGTTTCGGCCGGCGCGCAATTAATTTGCATTCGCGTGATGCGGCCGCGCGCGCGAGCATTGTTTTTTATTAGAGGGAGCGCAACGCGCGCCACGCGCGGGGACATTAAACACGCCTCGGGACTCCCGTGCGTGCACCACGCCGCGTGTGCGGCCGGCATGATTTAGCTACGTACGCAGAATTTTCTCGCAATTAGTCACCCTTATCGATGCACTTAGCGTCCACATTTTTTCCCTCGCCTCGTCCGCGGAGAGATACCGAGGATGGATGATGCCATCGCCGCTAAATCTGTAACTGCAGTTATTATTGAAACTGTGACGTTAAAAATTGAAAGTCGCGTAATGCCTTTCTTTGCACCGTACGAAATTCTTTCGTTGTACGACGAACGTCGACAATCGTTGCTCCAAGGAATGCAGAAAAACAGCTGAAAAATATAATCAACTTAAGGATGTATGGGTGGTATCTCAAAAATGTTACTAAGAATGTAAAAATTTCACAGATTGTTCGGTTATTACGTATGTGTGTCTATATAAAATTTGAACACAATTCTCTTATTAGATTAAAAGTCATTTAATTTTTTATTTATTCTTGATCTTATAAATAACTTTTAAATGAGTAAGTAGATCTGCATCAATTTTTGCACTAATATTTATTAGAGTTTTGTTAGTATATGTAAAAATTTTGATCTAATTCGCAATACTCCTTTCTTATCAAATTTACAAAAATTGTGTTTTTTTTTGCAAATTTAATAAGGAAGGAACATTGAAAATTAAACTAAAATTTTTATATATACTAACGAAATTCTAATAAATATTTGTGCAAAAATTGATTTAGATCTACTAACTGGTTTAAAAGTTATGTCTTTAAAACTGCAACAAAATATAGTCATTTTCGTTGCAAAAATTATTATAAACCATCAATTTTTTGTTTTTTTTTTTTTTTTCGAAAAAATACAAATTTTTATTTTACAATAACTTTTGTAGCGAAAATGAATTATTTTGTTGCAGTTTTAACTTTTAGCTCGGATTGTATAGACAGAACATTCTTAAAGTGAGCCGCACATTTTTGTAAATATTATATGAGAATTATTGGGATCATATTATGCAATTATTTTTTAACGGCGGGAAAAATGATACGACGTGATTCCGGATAAGTGTGTGCGTGTGTGCGGAATATGAATTGAAGCTAATATGAAAAATTCACTCGCGCGAAATCGGACTTGATATTTTTTTGCTTTTCGCGCAAAGTCGGTGGATTATTTTATGATGTGTTTTTCGGACGTGCTCGCATACATTCCCATACATTCCCAGCCGCTCTTTTTCAACGATGTCGCATGATCGTGAATGATGCGCGCGCGACGATACGCGAGATACATTGGATCGCAGGATCGGATTTCGCGGACGCCATTTGGGGAAGAGGAGGCGAATCCACTTACAATGGAAATTTCTCCATTTCCCGACGTGGCGTTTTGCATGCGCCGCGCGGGGAAAGCTCGCGAGTTCCGATACCTCGATATTGACAATTATCGTCTGGCAAACACGCGGCCGCTATCTCTCCCCCCCCCTCTCTCTCTTCTTCTCGCCTATAAATATTTATTGGCACGTCAATATTCCGATTCCATTAGCGGAGTTACCTTGAGTTAGCACGTACTTTCTCGCCCGATTGTAGAGCAAATACATGTCTCATTGCTCCTGCTGCTACTGCTGTTGATACCGCGAATCCGAGATGCTTTTTGTGTAAATGTATTGTCTGTTAATTTGTACAAATTGTACAAATTACCGCAAAGTTATAAACACAGCAGCATGAATTACATATTTCTCATGAGAAAGTACAATACATTATTTTTTAATTGTTTATCGTGTGAAAAGAATTAGTTGCTTTATGGATGTCGATTTCCTTAATGGAATTATCACACTTTCACATTGCATAACCCAATTTTGATTCTCTTTTTGAATTTATTACGTTCATATTGTATTTTTAATATTTATTGCAGCAAATAATTTTGATCGTTTTTGTTTTAAACGAGATGACAATCGATATCGCAAATAGCAGGCTGAACGGATCTTTTCAGGCATTTACGAGTACAATCGGCTTTCAGGCATAAAAACTCGAATGAGATGTTTAACAATAACGTTTGATTTATCCTGCACTGACCATCCGCTCGACGCGCTCTTCAAACGGGACGAGTGTAATTGTTTCGAATACTCGTGCACGCGGATTGATCCCAACGCGGAATTTGCACTGACGATAATTTATTTTGCAAGTGTCGTAAAAGCGCAATTAAAAATTATTGAAAGCATTAAAAACACATTTTTTGTTAAATATTAGAGGGCCGACGCATGTCGAAAATACGGCGAGAGGTGCGAATTATTGTTGTTGAAATTTCACGATATATAATAATAACTTTTAATGAAGAACTTTAAATCAATCGCACATCAAGATCTCGTCGGATATTAATTGAACATCCGATTAAAGTGGTTTACGGGCGCGATAAGCCTTTCGAGCTATATCGCGAACTTTAAATGTACAAATACCTTTCATGTCTCGCGGTTGAGCGACGCGTAAAAAGATGCGGTTCCCCGTCAACGAGCGGAGCGAAAAAAGTTGTCTCGCGAAGTTGGAAAGAGTTGGAAAACTCGACATGTCTAGGAGCCAACCCTTCGGCAGGAGAACGCCAGCGATGACACGCGAATGCGCCAATTTTCCGGACGGGGACGGGAAAATGCGGGGTGGATTGGATTTGTGATCGCGTGTGCAGCCAATTGTACACGAGACTCGAGGATACGTGTGCGTAGGATTAAATCGTAGTAGATGGTATACGCGATCTCGTCGCGATTGCTCGCGATTGTCGGCTTTTTGAGGTCGTAGAAACGAGAGAGACGCGGATACTCATGCTCATTATTGGATTCTATTTTCAATTTTATCGCGTGTTCTCGCATTCACACGGCATTGCCAAATTTAAAGCTTCGGTTTTGGTTTTTCTTCGTGAAACGTAGGATTTTTTTAAATATTATCGATTTTTAGACGGAATATCGAGTTAATAACAATTTTTGCGAAGTTTATACATTTCGCCTTTATGCTTTTGAACGACTCGATTATTATTTATACTAGAAACACTGTTATTTGCTATAGTTGAAAATGTAATATCACATTATTTATAATCATTTTAATATTATTGATGCTAATAAGCGTCTTGTAAACTTATGGGGAACTTGTTGCGAAAAATAATATTCTAATATAATATATAAAATTCATATAATAAAATTTATTAAAATTATTACATCTCACGTCTGATAATATTTTGAATACACAGAAAAAAATGAGTATCAAATCAACAATTCATTGTTTCATATATAAGCAAGAATATAAAATCTTTCTGGAAGAATTTGATAATCTTAATCAGACATAATTTGCTTACGTGAAGAGAAAAATTTTCTCCATTTTCTAAGCAAATTATGAATGTTTAAGATTATAAATTCTTCCAGGAAGATTTTATAATTTTATATTCTTGCTTATATATGAAACAATGAATTGTTGATTTGATATTAATTTTTTTCTGTGTATATTTTGTATATTTTATACATCAATTATTATTTATTAAAACAGTATTTTCTCGTCGATTTTTACTTAACGTTCTCCCTAAACCCGCCCGATTTACTGTACAAAATTTTTCGCCAATCAGAGTGTGTATCGATTCCCTTGACCCTCCACTGCATAAGGTCCTTCCCTCTTTTTAACGAGCACACGATCGCGTAAATTGTATAAACGCTAATCGATAACGTTGACGTGACGTAACGAAGACGAACGCACAAAGGCTGACCTTTCGTGTACAAAAAAAATAAATAAAAAAAAATAGATAACTAACGCGGGAGAGCGAGAAAACGGCCGTATCGCCTCGCTCGAGTTAACCCGGAGTTAATCGGCCGTTAAGTTTGTCCGGTGGAACGACGGCGGTGCATCGGCACGTGTGCAACGTCGCCACACGTTCTCGGGACGAATCGATCCTGGAACTGACCTAAGTTTAGCGACCCTCCCCGCACGCCGAGGATAAAGGGGCCAATGGATCAAGCATGTCGACCAAATTACGCGCAGCTGTCTAATCTTGTATTAATATGTGGTTTCCGGGTTTAGTATGCTAGAACGCAGCAGGATTAACAATAAATCGATATTCTCGGTCTATTCGTCAAAAATTCTTCGCGAGATCCATATATAGAATGCGATTAATATGCGAGTAAAAATATTTGCTTTTATATAGACGTTTGCGTTATATCGTGACGAAAAAGGTACTCTATTGCTTTTCACTTTTTTCATTTTATTTTTAGAAGCTCCATAATGCATATTTATAGTTTTTATGAATAACAACTCCCGGTTAACGCCTTTAATAAGCTTTGAATCCTATAGACTGAAAAAATAAAATGGATAAATGAAATATAATCATACACCTGAATGGATCATACATATTTTTTTTAAGTTGGATAAGTTGTTCAGTAAAGAAAGAGTTTGATAATAATGATAATAATTAATAAGCTTTGGTGAAATAATACTAATTAAATATTTAGTTAACATATTTAGAAACCAAATATTTAATAATATTTAGTAGTAACCGTTTGATAACCGTTTGATTAGTTATTGTTATGTTTGTTTACACTATTAATATAATTACTAAATATTACTAAATATTTGATTATACTAATCAAACAATTTAATCGAAGTTATGTCATCAAAGCTTGATTATTATCAAACTCGCTTTTTTTCATTGTAGACTACCAAAATAAATAGAAACAAAATAGCATTCGGGAACGTCTACGGTCAAGAAATAAAAGACGCAGTCGCCAATTTCTGACCGCGCGTTCATTCGTCGCGACCGGGCATTCCGGAAACGCGTCGCGACGGAATCCCG